>JABFOX010001431.1:0-13058 GCA_022817665.1 Axea sp. ZL-2020
ATTGTAATAAAAAAATGTAAAAAAAAAAAAAAAAAAAAAAAAAAAACAAACAAAAAACAAATCATTGAAACTGAATATTTAAAAAGATCGAATTTTTTATTTTTATTTCATTAATTATTATTGAACTGACAACATTTTTTTCTAACAAAATACATTTTTTCTTGCTGTATATTATTATAATTAAATTCGAAACACTTGGATTTTTTTCAAAATCCCCAAAATCTCGAAATTAGCTCGACAGTCGTCCAAACACTCAACGGATTATTGAATCCGAGCCTTTAATTATTTATCAAATCTATTGATGTCTATCATTTTTTAAATTTCCTGAATTATTTTTGTGATATATAATTTTTAATTGGTGCATATGTTTTTAATTTACTTATAATTAAATTTACTTATTATTCAGTTCATTCCTTAACTTTACATGTAAGAAATAAAACTTTTTTTCAGGAAATTTAAGAAAAATATTCACCCGAAGTGAGCTCATATTCCCACGGTCAAATTTATCAATTTTCATTCATATCGATAATAAAACCGTATTTGCATTTTTGTTTTATTACTTATTAATATTGTTTTATAAGCGATTTCTCGAACGACTACTTTGAAACGAAGATTATAAAATAAAATAATGAATAATTTTTAATGATATTCAATAAAAAAAGCTGTTGATTTTTTATATAATTTGTTTTACAAATAGAATTAATACAATTTTTAAAAATTGAAGAGCATTTTCCAGTTGCAAAGAATTATACATTTTTACATTTTTTTACATTTTTCAATTCAATACTTTTAAAATATTACATATACATATTGTAATTAAGTAACATATTCTTTTAAAAAATCTAGTGTTAAAATCAGATATAAAAAGAATATATCGATATAAACGGAATTTTAAATGAAAATGCAATTTGATGAAGCATTTGAAATTATCTATAGAGAAAAGACAATAGAGCTTTTCTGAGATTACCTGGAAATGGAGTTCAAATTAAGTTTTATAATAAAAAAGCTTTTAATTAAGATACAGAGAATAAGTTTTTACTTTAGAAACGATTTTTTCATCATTTTAGTTTGATTATCCTATATAAATAAGATATATAATTTAATATCTGTTTTTGTTAGTGAAATGATTATTTTAAATTATCAACTAGTGAATAATTGAATGAAATCACTTTATAACATTAAATAAACAATGTTAAAATCAATTGACATTGTATTTGTTGTAAATTTATATAAAAATGTGTTTGTTTACTGAATTCAAAGTTGACACTTACAAATAGGAAGTATTTTCATTATTAATACGAGATATAAATAAAACAGTTGCGCTTATTTTTTATGTATTTACACTATAATATAATATGCACATTTTTTTCTTTTAATTCAACAATCTACATCATTTTTGACATCCAAGGTTGTACTGGTAAATGGCCAAAAATGGAGATTTTTCAATGAAATTTGTAAAAAATTTTTTCTTTTGAAATGTTTGTAAAATTGTATTATGAAGAAGTTTGTTCTTACTGTAATTTTGCAATTAACGGAACATTTAAATGATTCCTTGGATTAAAGATTTCCTTTTTATAAAGGAAACTTCCCGTCCCCCTTTCTCTGTATATAATTTCAAATTTCTTGTTACGATGTATTTTCTTTTAAAATTTTGTTTTCTTTGATTCCTATTTTTGTTTACCCAATTTGAACAATAATTCCTTTAAAATGATATATATATCATTTCTTAATTTTAAAATAAGCATCAATTTAATTTTGAAAAAAAAATTCTTAATTGCAACTGGAAAAATAATTATTATAACACCAACGCGAATTTATATACATATTAATATGAATTTAACTAAAATATCATATATATTTCCAATTAATCTAAAAATACTAACGTTAATCGCAAAATTCATTAAAATATATATTTCTTATATTATTAAAATTCGATTCAATCATAATACTATAATAATTATATATCAAATACATAGAGGTTTATTTGATAAGACCGTGATTTTTCAATGAAATAATGGAATTATACCATCTTAATTTTATACACTTATTGAAAATGTTACTATCTCTTTTATGCCTTTCGAAAAGACTTTGTTATCAAACTTTTCAAAGTGCTCATTCAATAAAATTGTCCTTTCTTCAAGCCGATTCTTCATGTTTGAAAATAGAAAATAATCATTAGGTCCTAAATTCGGCGAATAAAGTGTTTGAAGAATTAATTCATAATTATTGCAATTTTGCGGTTGCAATTATACTTGAATAAAGTGGTGGATTATCATTACGGGAAAAAATCTGTTTTTTATTAAAAATATATAATCGATCCAATAATGAGGCATAATATTCTCCCGTGATCGTCTTTCGTTTCTGCAAGTAATCAATCATTATTAAGCTCTGTGAATCCAAAAAAAATGTTGCAAAAATTTGCTGGGATTACTATACTGGTACATATTTAAACATAACTAAGACGTAATCATACGACGTTGTTTTTAATCGACTGACAGTAAACTTGGCACCCATTTTGCTAAAATTTTTTTATGTCCAAACAAAATATGGAATACGTGTTTAATTGAAATCTTTATAATATCACTCGTTTCGTGTATCTTTAATCGGCAATCTTCAAGCTTAATATTACGGATTTTATCAAGCATTTCTTGAGAAGTGGCCTCTTTTAGGTATCCAGGATGTTCAACATCTTTCGTATTCTTATAACCATTTATGAGCCATTTCGTATGATGGAGCACATTCTTCATTATACTTCTCAAGTTTTTTTTGTCGGTGTCTAATAATATTTCTTCGAAAGAAGCAGTGCTTAATGAGAACACAAGAACTCGTGTTTCTTTATGATATTAATCATAACAATTTAAAAAAAGCCCAACATTTTTTTAACCAATAAACTAACTTAAAACTTTGAACAGACACTAGTATATAATGAGACTCAAGTACAGTGAGTTCAAACTTTTGATTGCAGCAATACCTTGTGAGAAGTCACGGACTTACCAAATGGGTCTCGTAAAACGGACAGTACTATTTTCAATATTTTTAGCAAGTAAAATCGTTTACAAAAATTAGCAAGCTTTTAGACAACACAAAAATAATAATTTATATAAAAAACTCTTTAAAAAAAGTATTAGAATTTAAAAAATATCTCAGAAAATAAATAGATAAACGATAAACTGATAAACAAACGAAGAACTAAAAAATATTGATTATTGAAGATTTAGTGCAACATCCAGACTTCAGTTTGAAATTAAAGAAGTTTTTCTACGTTATTGGGCAACGTGAAAATTCAACGAACATTTTTTCAATCCAATTATTATTCCATTACTAATTATAAATATATAAAATAAGTTGTATTTTATTAATAATAATTTAATATAAACAAAAAAACCAGTTTTTTAATTTTTAATTTAAAAAATTGTTTAACAAACTTTGCAATGTAAAGAACTTTCCATTTAAAAGCTGTTTTTTAAAGCTTTTAAACATTTTTGGAGAAATAAAGATTTTAATTGTAAAATATCAGATTCACCATTTTAATATGGGAATATACACAGCATACTAGAATGTATATAGCTTAACAAACCCACAATTCGTTACCATTGCAGCCTTTAACAGTCTACTAAGTTTATTATATTCTAATATTTATTATTTATTTTCTGATAAATTGTTTTAATATATGACAATGATAATTACTCATATAAATTAAATTTTTTTCAGTGAACGCATTGAAAAACATATTCTTCAAATCATTGAATACCGTTAAATAACATATGTATATTTCTGAGATATTCAGTATTTATATATTAGGTGTATAATTTTGCTTCTGTACTTTTTTTCTGACATTGGGGGCTTTATCCTGAAAAACTGGTTATACATTTATGATTAAAAGTATTGTCCATCGCTGGCCACTATTTTTTCCCATTTCTCAGGCACCGTGTAAATCCTGTGTCGAAGAAACTGTTCATCTTTTAAGGTTATCCACTTATCGATCCAATATTTTACTTCGCCATAAGAACGTAAATGCTGGTCAGTCAGGCTGTATGTCATTGATCGAAACAAGTGATAGTCAGGGAGGGAAAAGGTCTGGAGAATACGACGAGTGAGGTAGTGCATCCTACTTCAACGTTTCCAAGTATGTTTTGACCGACTTTGCGACATGAAGTCGAACATTATCATGCTGCAAAATCACTTCATGTACCTTTTGTCGTATTGCGGTCGTTTGTCTTTTATTACTCGACTTAAACGCATTAATTGTTCTTGATTCTTTTAAGTGTTTGTTTTAAGCAATTTCAGCAATTGATATTATATTACACTAAGCTGTTCTCACCAAATACAGAGCATGACCTTGGAGCTAAAAATATTCGGTTTGACTATCGATTTGAAAGCATGATCGGGAAGTCCCCATGAATTTTTGGGTTTGAGATTATCTACGATTGAAACAAATGCCGTTCAACATATCTCGGCTTCAGCTCGTATGGCATCTAATTTTCTTGTTTTTGAATCATTCCTTTGGTTTTGAGACGTTTTAAAACAACTGGTTGAGTCTTCATGAAATAATACCTACAGTTCTGCATCTTTGAAAACCTCTCTTCCACCGCTATGCCGTTCTTCGGTGTTAAAATCACTGTTCTTGAAGCATTGAAACCACACACATGTTCTTTTACTAATAATGATTTCGCCATAAGTATCTGAGAACAAGTGCAAATTTCTTCATATCGAAGTAGAAAATTAAAACCTCCCATAAATGACGAGAATTAGCTCGTAAACTGACATTTTCAATTGAAAATAACTTTATGATGCAGACACATATCGACTTACGTTTTAACGGGATTATGTTGACAAATTGCCAAAGTTTATTGTATAACATCTATATCTGTTTATTTTCACCAATACTTTATGCCATTTATTGGAAAAGTGCAGAAGTAAAATTATACACATAATGATATCAACAGAATAATAATTAACATTATTCACTGGTAAGTTTTGTGTTAAAATGAACATAGAACTTAAAATTCTATAAAAAATAATAATTTATATAATTAATTACAATATATAAAATATTTTTAAAATGTTATTTCAAATGATTCGTTCAACTTTTACTTTTTCATGTTGTCCTAATCCAAAAAAAAAACTAATTTTTAATTTCAAATGAAAGCCTAATTATTACACTAGGTCATTGAATTTATGATAAAATTTTAAAGCCGTTTAAATTTTATAAAACTTATTAGGAAATATCAAATTCTTTATATATTTAAATAAATTTAACTTTTTAATATACATTTTTTATGTTCTGAAAAAACTTCTTTGCCTCTATCTTTTAAAAATAAAATACAAATTAATATTTTAATTGTATTTATAAAACAATATTATAAAGTTGTGTTTTCAGTCGCAGAACATTTTTACAATACCATATTATATTGAATACCATAAAAACATTCAACTCTACTCTAATCAAGTATCATCATTATAATTTTAACTAATACGATTATGACAATGAAAAATATTCCAATTTCAGCAATTTTAAAGCGATCAAATTGAATAATTTTTTTTAAATTATAAAATTAATGAACTTTTAATAAATGAAAGAATTGATCAATAAGATCGACTATAACTATTACTGTGCTTCAAACGCGTAAAAGAACCCGCGTAAAAATTGATAAGTGGCTCGTCACGTTGATCTTGTTATTTACTCACTGTCTGCAGTTTCAGACTTCAGACTGTGGGAGTAGTCGGCCACTCGTGCTCACTCAAGAGGAGTTAGACTTCCGCTGCTGACTCTTACTTCTATTGGCTCCGGGGCGACTGCGGGCCTCCTCAGCAGATCTTGCGACTGCTGCGTACCCATGCCAGCGGTATTGTGCTGCAGATTGCGTGATGCCATATTCGCAACCACGAATTCTGTCAACGTGACGTCGGCTGTGCCGCCAGATTCGAGAGGTATTGCATTTTTCCGAAAATGTTCAAGCATGTCATTAATCGTTGGAAAACACAAGTGTTGTACTCGACAATGTCCCTGATCATTCAGCGTCATTCTGAGATGCTGAAACAAATGTTATTTGATAAATTTTTTTAATAATTTGCCTCATTGATATGTTCATCCAATGATTTATTTCAGTTTGATTTGTCCTAAATTCAACTTACCTTAGCTCTTCCTTGGAAATTAAAAGTAAGAACAAACTCTCCTTTCCTTGTTTCACTTTGTCGGACAAGAAAAATCCCATGACCTTCTGCTGCACTGTGCAAGACAAGTTGAGCTGCGTCGGATCTAGGAAGAGTTCCGTGAAACCAAGGGTACTCTCGCAAACTAGTAGATAAGTCTAATTCTCCTTCATTTCCAGGTACTGTAAAAATGTTCTTTGCATTAATTTTTTATTGCTCGTTTTTAATATATTATGTTTGATAGAATTATGAGCAAAGAAAATAAAAACAATATTTTCTTTCTCTAAAAACATTTTATTTTTTGTACTTATGTACTTACTATTAATATTATTGTTAATGTTATTGTTATTATTATAGTAATGTATATTTATTAAAACATAAAATAATAAACTTATTCCATTATTTGTTATATCTTTTAACGAACAAAACTCAATGCAATATTTCAATAAGTATTGAAATAAATATATTAAATGGAAAAATCCATATTAACGCAAATTCAATATTTTTTTCAGATTTTTAAATTTCAAATGTAAAACTCCAAACAAGTTTAAAAAACAAAAAACAGAAACATTGTCATTTCAAATCTTAATCATGCAAATTTAATAAAGTTAAATAAAAAAAAATTCAAAAGTAAACATATTTAAAAGAACAGATTTTTTTTGAAAAATTAAAAATCACTGATAACTTATACGGATAATTTTCTGATTTTTAAAATTTCATTTTTTTAAAAGTATTTATTCAAATGTACTAAAAGTAAATTTAAAATATTATTCTTGGTATAATTACTAATTTAACCTTTTTGTATTATACCTTACTTTTTCATCATATCTAATTGATTGTTTGCCACATTTACACATTATACAAACATCTTTTACATGATAAAATTATAACCTAAATATTATTATGTTAAGAATAAATAAGTATATGCATCATATACCGTTAACGACAAAATTATATACTTATACAAAATTACTTAAATATTTATTATAAGCGATAAATTATTTTTAGAATGACAAATTAGAATACATTTTTAAAAAATAAGGATACATATAATTGTTAAAGTATCCTTAAAAGATTTCATTAAATAGAGATAAAAATTTATCCTAAAACTTTGAGTTTAATATTTATATAAAATGACAATTTTAGCCATTATATTTTTGTTAATTAAATATTAAAAATGTCTAAAATATAATATAAAATATTTTACATAATCAAATATTGCACAAATTGGTAAAAAAATGAGTTTACTGGTATAGTGTAATACAAAATGTTTAATTTTGTAATATTTATTTAAAGTTAAATTTTATAATTTTATTTTTCCTTATTCTTTTTTTTTTAATTTAAGCTCTTTTATTTATATTATATAAGAAATGTAATTTTTCTGTCTCATATTTTCAAGCTAGAAAGATTGTAGTTTTTGTAACAACTGAAAATTGCTTCTCCTCTGATTTTTCTATTATAAATATAAAATATATAAATTTGATATGTTAAAGACATGTTTGTTCGTGTTTATATTTTCTAATACGAACAACCACAGCAACAATAACAATATTAATAATAATGATGGTGATGATGATAACATTATTCATCGAGGTAAACAAAATGTACTGGCCTACGATTTATTACTTTACATTTAATAAATAAAATGTTGAATAAACTTTTGTTTAAAAACAAAATGTTATTTTAATATATTGCAATCTCATTCTCCATCTTTAACATGGAAAAATAAATAATATAGAAAGTCGCACATTTAATGAATGTTTAATTCAATTAACATTGAAGACAGATTTAATTTAAAGCTCCAAAAAATATTTAACTAATAAGAATCAAAACTTCATTATTTAAATTAAATTAATTTGTTTTTACACCAAATTAAACAATTTGAAAGTATAACATTAAAAATCATCACGTGATTAATGATTAATATAAATTGTTTTCAGTTCGAAATTTATATTTATGGAATATAATCAGAATATATTTATATTCTGCAATACAAATAGAACATAATTCAATACATAGAACATAAATGTATTCTACGCATACATCATAGAATACAATTTATTTCCAGATTATTATAATTTTAATTGAAACTAACATTGTTTAAACTTAAAGTTAACATTCTTGCAGTTAAAAACCTCTTACTTTGTTCAATTTCTTGCTGAGAAGAGCAAAGATCGAGATTGCTATTGCTCCTCGCTCTCAGCCTTGGTGGCAATTCCGGAGGGTTACAGTGTTCATCCGTCTGATCGTACGCCGACCTGGAACTCTTGCTTGCGGAATTCGCTCTAAGCCTCTCGCCCTCCATGCTCAGCGATATGGAGCCATGAAGAAGAGACTCCGTGGCCAAGTCGTTTTGATTCGCTCTCGCGTTCAGTTGACCCGACCTCATGCAGTACCTAATTGTGGCCAGCCAGGACTTCATATCGCCAGAATCATGAGCCTCTATCACGAATTCGTTGTCCTGAGTTTTGAGCACGAATGTGTTCTCGTGGTCTGGCATCTCCAAGGCCGTAGTTTCTCGAGCCTCGATAATGTCCGAGCAGAAAACACCACTGCGAGGTTTCATTGCCTTCGGAGGCGAGTAGAATTCCAGCATGTAACCACCGATGGCCTTGATGAGAGCGAGCCGAGACTTTTCCCATTTCTGGGTACCTTCTATGTTCTCACCCATGAGAGAGTTCACGATCCCTTCTTTCCGGCATTCCACCACGATCTTCGACAATTTGGCTTTCGAGTGCTTCTCGCGACGACGCTCGCTATGCGAAAGCTCCACCTCGTCGCTCTGCTGCTTGTGGAAGAGTCCCTTTCCTTTCTTTAAACCTTTAAAGGACAACCGTCGAAAGAACGGCTTGTGCACGGGCTTTGGAGAAACCGCGTCGCCATCCTGTTCGGACACGTCGCTGAATTCTTCGTGAGAGGAAGCACGCACTCCGGAACAATTGTTCTGGGTAGTGGCACTACCATCAGGGTTTGCAGCTGCTTGTCCCACATCGTACAACGAGGGTGTTCTGCAAATTAATTTCTTTTATTAGAAATAATTTTTACATTTATTTAAATATTAATTATGAATATAAATATATAAAAATATTAAAATGACAAAACATACTGTTCAATAGTGAACAGTATTTATTTAGTATGCATTATTTGCAGCCATTCTATATACAAAGTATGTCAAAAATATACTTTTTAAAATATAAACTCAATTATAATATTTTAATTTCTGGATATTTGAAATAAAATAATGGTACTGACAAATGAGAATTCAGTTTCTCGTTAAATAAGACAAAAGGAATAAAACAAACACAGGTTTTATAAATTACAAATTGTTTTTCAGATTTGTTTTAGAAATGGTGAAATTTATTCGACGGTCGTGATTAAAATTTAATTACAGCTATTAAAATAATTAAATATAACATGAATTACTTTTGATGCATAAGAGAACATATTTTTATGTAAAAGAATCATTAGAACTTATAAAACAATTAATATATAACTAGTTATTAAATTACCAAAAACTTTATAAGTGTGAATTTTGTTATTTTATTAAAATTGTTGAAATTTCATCACGATTGATGCAATTATATGTACTTTTTAAAACTGCATATATTTTATGATATAAAAATAAATTAAAGTATATTTTGCTCAACTTAATGTTTCTCACATAAAAAATACAATTATTTTATTTATTACTTGATACAACTAATCTTTCATCATTTCAGTGTATTAAATCCTTCCAAAATTTGTAAATCTCTAATTTTTAAATAAGGTATTTTTTTAAGATCAATTCTGAAAATCAAGACACTGTATTATTTTAAATTAATATATTATATAATTGATTTTGAAATAGTCTACTTAACATATTTATATTATTATAGCAGAATATTATTCACAAGCTAAATTGAATTTGCATGAAGAATGAACCAATGACCAAATTACTTGAGTTAAGTATATTAATATTTTATTGATTTAATAAAATTAATTACAGTTACTCATTTAAATGTTTAAACATGAAATAATTATTATTATTATTATTACGTTTAACATATATGATAGAAAAGAGTAAAACAAAAAGATAACTTCCTCCATAGTCAAAAGTTGTTAAAAATAACATATATTTGTATTTATAACTTAATATACAAATATTAATTATTTTAATATAATTATATTACAAATACATAATAATTCATAATCAAAATACATAAACACAATAAATTAATATATCATTTGAACAAATCATATTATTCTTCAATATCTCAGTTTGCATAAAGAGAATGAAATGTAAATGCCATGAACTTTCATGTGTGAATTTTGAACAAAATCCAATGCTGAACACACCTGATATCACATTAATCTTTACACCAATGTTTAATGTATTTCATCTTACTAACAAATTTCCCTTGATTCAAATTTAGAGCACTATTTTTGTGATTTAAAAAAATCTATCCAAACAAAAAGGAAAAAGACAACTCATCAAGTTTAATGCGGTGTATAAAAAATTACTTATGTCGGAATAAAGTCAGGGATGACAATTTTAGATTTTACGCATAAAATCCATTTAAAATCGATTCGACCAGTGAATTTAACGTTAAATCTAACTTGTAAATCACTCCTCTTCAACATTTTGTGAGTCTAATGTAAAATCTGATACCAGATAAGATATTCGATACGTTGACAGATTTCTTGGAAGTATGCATCGCCTGTCATGAATCTGATGCTGAATTTAACATGAAATTTTACATGATATTTGTGCAACAACTAAAATTGTACTTTATAATAAAAAATATTCTTTCCCAACATGAAATTTTACATGATTTTTTGCAACGACTAAAACTGTGCTTTAGAATAAAAAAACTATTCTTTTTCGACTGAAACAAATTTGATTTGATGTCTGAAATTAACAATCCTTTTTACGTTTAAAAGCAAATAAATAAACAATTACAAAAACAAGATTTTATTCAAGCGAAATGTGAATATTATGATTCCCTCGTATCGAACGCGAACATTTTTTTATTTTCTTTTTACTTTAATCAAAATTTGCATTAAGAGTTGATGGAATTAACTTTGATGTCATTTATTGAAATGCACGAAAATGATACAAAATAAATTATATACTATTTTTAAGTTCCTTATTTTAAATCGGATTAAAAATGATTATATACTCATGTTCTTGGCAACTTTGTAAGGTCTTTTAATAAACTCAGGTGAACCTTGTTGTTTTTTTAACTATAAATAATCAAACAATTCGCATGAAAAATTTTGCTCACTTATTTTTATCAAAGCCAAACGCAATCTCGCGATTTCACCGCTTTGAGTATGATTTCTCATTGTTTTTAATTTGCAGAAAACTTTTGAATATTTCATGACGAATAAAACGAGTGTTCAAGGCAACGCGAATATTTATTGCATAATTAAGTAATTAGATGCTATGGATTGCAATTCATGACTTAAATGATGTGTAAAAAGTAGATGATATTGTGCCTTATCCAGCCACTCGGGTACTTTTTCAACTCTCAGCCGACTGCCTTGTCTGTAAAAATTAAAAATCAGTCAGTCGGTGCGACAAAACGATCAATTGGAAAATGATTTCGCAGTGTTTCAACAAGAGTTTACTTGTTAAAAAGTAATTATAATGATAAGATAATGGTGATGATAAAAGAAAGAAAGAAAGAAAACGAAATAAAAAAAGGATGGTACAGCGACTGAATGAATTCAGAAACCAAAGCGTGAAATAGATGAGAAAAGTGCCCAATAGGGCCTGGATTATTTTATTAATGTACTTTTTGTCATGTACCGAAGCGTAGACAATAAACAGGAAACACGTGATTGCGTGTCACTCGCACACGGACCAAACAGAAATATTCATATTATAAAGATTAATTTCGTTGGCACATTCAAAACGTCTTCTTAAACTGCTAATGGGAAATGTTATTTCGTTTTAATATTTTCATTGATGAATTACGTGCAATGGTTGCTCCTCATCTGGAATAAATAAATATGTATGTTTATTGAACAAATTTAAATTAAATAGGTGTCGAATTAAAATAGGAGCAAGAATAAATTTGATAATCTTCAATACGGTCAAATTTTTAAGATCAATAAGTTGCATTATTTTAATCAATAATCATAAGTTACTTTTTGAATCAATGCCTTGTATCATTTAATTGAAAAACATTTTAATTCTTTCAAATACACCTCACAGACGACGTTTCGACTTGTCCACCAAGTCCTTTTCAAGTCCAAAAAGAAATTAATTTTATATTGCAAAACCAGAGCTTTTATAATTGTATAATTCTGGAGATGATTTTCAGCAAAAATATATAACAATTTTTGTGGTAACTTTGACAATGATAAATAGTAACTTTTAATAAATAAAAAGTAAATAGTAATTTTAGTAAATCTGATAATCTTATTTTTACAGCAAGTGATGAAAGTTTAGTTTCTATTAATGCATATAATTTATTAAAGTGAAGCAAATGTAGTATCTGCATTACGACAATAACGATTTTTATCTAAACATTTTTTTCTCGTGTGTTTACTGTTGCGTGATATCACTATTATGAATTATTAAAAATAGCATGTGACAATATAAATCCTGTTGATTCAATGTACAATTCTTTTAATTATTTGTATAAGAGCGAATAAATCAGTTCTGCTTTTCAAGTGCAATAGTTTATGCATTTCGTCTGATAGTGCAGCACTTGTTTCTGTAGTTTTCAAAATTAATTGAATTTTTTTTCAGGCCACATTATATATTTTTTCAATTACCAGCATGAGTTTAATTTTAAATTTATTTTTAAAACAAATATTAAGTATTTTTTAAATTATTTTAACGTATTTAATATCTTTATTGTTACTTATATTTATTGTGTAATTTGAAACTTTATTTTTGGTATTTTTAATTGTGT
>JABFOX010001432.1:0-13057 GCA_022817665.1 Axea sp. ZL-2020
GAAATCTCTCCAGACAATACTATTGTCGTACAACTTGCTGTTTACACGCGAGCTTGGTTATTTAATGCAAGTTTGTTCAGTACACTGATAATATTCGAGGCAATGGGCGTCCCTTGTGGACCAAATGTCCATGATTTTGCTGTCGCGAATATTTCTTAGGTCGCCACCGCCCGTACTGCACAACTCAGGAGGAGAGAATGCTTCGTAGACATAACCAAATCATAACATTAGAGGCTGCTATGCAAAAGTGTTATTTTATGAACGGGGAATAGATGAATCATTTTAAATGTATTTTTATGAATGTTACATTCGTTTTGTTTCATTACAAAATTTTAAAGCCAATTTTCTCGAAACAACATTTTTCAGGTGGACAAGATCACAGACAAATTTCTCAACGGATTTCAATGACACTTTAAGGAATTGTCGCTGATATAATGCTCTTGCCCTTGAAACAAAGAATTTTATAACATTTTTTTATGCGTGTTAAAAGAGTCAGATTTTAAGCCAAAATATATATTTTTTGTTCAGACGGTCAACAGTTTGTTTGCAATCAACGTAAATTAATTTCTTTTATTCAAAGTCAAGTTTTTTCAATGCACTATTAATTCCAGTTGATTTCGTTTGTTTTAGATAAACTGTTTATGAGGTATGTTGTCCACCGCAAACCCTTTTCGCTGAGAGGTGCTTCCGGAGCTGGGCTATAAATCTGCCATTTTTAATGCTTTTTATACGCGAAAATTCGTAAATAAAGTTCAAGAATAAAGTGTTCAAATACACTAATTGTCGTTTTAATCTATTGTGTAATTTCAGAGAAAAAAAATGTGAAACATTACACGCGGTCGTATGTCGTGAAAGTAATCTCTTAATATAAAGATTAATCTAAACAAATTGTGTCCACACAAATGAAGAATTGTCAATGAGTGAAGTTATGTCAAATTTGAATTGAGGTGACAAACTTAAGAGGATGCCGAACTCAATCGCTACCTCGAAATTGATTCAACTTTGAAAAGTTTTAAATTATTGCACCATACTTTTTTTGTTTTGACGTGATGTTCACTGCTACAAATGAAACTTAAACTTTTTCAAGAAATTTGGTTAGCTTGCTGCAAGAGAAAAATTAACTATCGATAAGAAATTTCGATATATAGTACTTCAAAACTAACACTACATTTTTATAGTTCACAAGATTTTTTTATGCACAAGGAATAACACACATTTCATTAGATAAAGTAAAGACTATTTGTACCAACATAAATTTAATAAATCGTTAATGGCTTCATTCTGAGTTAGATCCATTATAAATGGTTTGCAATAACTACATATAAATTATTTGTAATTAATAAGTAGTTTTTAAATTTGCTTTATTTTGCTAGTTCTTTTCTGAACAGTATAAACAATACAACTCTTAACTAACGTTTACCAGGTGTTGTATTCAATAGTTGATATCATTACTTCTTTTTTTTTTTAACATATATGTTATCATTTTTAGAATAAATAATAAAATTAACTTTGTTTAAATAAGAAGTTAGTAATTTAATTATAAGAATCTTTCTATTATTACATTATTTATTTTTAAATAAGTTTAATTTAAATATAAATGGTTACATTATAAAAGTATGCGATTAAATTGAATGAAAATACCTTTTTTAAAATGTTGAGTGATATAAACAGAAATAGCAATAATCTTATAATGCAATTGATACAGGTGGAATACTTTCTTTTTTAATTGTTATTTTAACAAAAAGTTATCGTTTTGGAAACAAATGAATAGTTTTCTAAACTGTTCAGCCATTTTTATTTGTATAAATGCACTATTACTCAGTTATTGCAAATAATAAATAAAAATAAATAAAACATTAAGTAGAATAATAATAAATAAAATAAATAAAACACAAATATTTGAAATGTTAAAAACACCATGTTTAATCCTATCTGAAAACTTAATGTATATCGTAAAAACATATTTGATTATTTCTGAAATGTAATCCAAATAAATCTAACCCCATCCAAATATGTTTTAACGCTTAAAAAAATTGAGCGTATTTGATTCGATTTGATTGACTTTAGACTTTAAGAAACTCGTCGATTATGCTTGACAACTTCGAAGAATTAATCGAGTCTGATCAAATCCGACCAAATGCATACTTGATCAGTTTCATATCTAGCTCGGGTTTTAGAAAAACAAACCAAGTTTCACGGAAACGAAAAGATTTGATACAAATTATAGAACTTTAGGTCGAATAAATATTCTTCATTTTTTTCTTAGTAATTATTACCTAAATATCAATTAAATAATTATTTGAAATGTGTAATATATATATTTTATAAAAATCACTTATACATTCAACACTGACAAATATTCCAACACCGAATTTGGAAAAGAAACAATAAGTCGTTTAATTTTATTGTCATCTAAATCTAACACAGCTGCAATATCATGGATTTATTCCACCGAACTATCTTTGTGACTCGCAATTACATTCTTTGCATGGCTTCCCGCTTTGACGAAACTTGTCAAGCTGCTTCTTATTCGTAGACCAATCCTTTAGCGTAGTTTTACGGTCGTTGCGAGGCGCTGCTCAGTCACATGTCATCAAAGCGTTTGACGAATAGCCGGCTCTAGTGGAATGACACTGTCTTCCTTTTGCATCTCATATTGACACCCGTAAGAAAATTTCTGTGACCACTGAACTGTTCACGTATCTTCAGCATCTGCTTTCATACGTTTTAGTCTCTCTTTTGCCGATTGTCATTTTTTCTTATTCTTTTCATTTTTATCATTCCCGCAGACATTTATTTTAAATTCGAAATTGACGCAGAAGAGCTTTTTCAAATTTACATGCAATACTTATATTAATTCCTTTTTTACCTGTATAATAAATGCAGATGAAATGTTAATCATGATAACATTTTCAATTAATATTATTTTCGATTAAAATTAACATTCATTTTAATGGCTGTGAAAGTATTCAACGCAAACGGGTTTCATTCGTTTTTTCCCATTTCATGTATTCTTTTTTTTGCTGATTTTAATATTTTTTATATGTATTATCTGTTACTTTTTGATAATTCATACACGTTAAATAACGTAATTTTCACGCGAAGCTGTGAAACATTTGACATCTTAAATTTGGCATCTTTACAAGGATACTTGGAGAGAATATACACATTAATAGAATTAAAATATTTCAGAAACACTTTGTTTATTAAATTCTATCGTTTTTCTTCTGAAAGCCAGAAATCTATAATTGAAATTCGAACACAAGTGATGAATTTGTTACATATCATTACGACACTGATTCAAGAGTTTCAAACCCGATTTATGAATGTCTTTAATGCATATAAAAATTCTAATTTGATTCCTCAGATAAAAACTTGAATGATAAATTGAGAAATACTACATACTTATAACACAACGATTCGATTACAGTTAATCTTGATTTTGAATCTCGTCGTCCCAAATGAATCATCCATGCAATACATTTGACGAGATTAATTATAATAAGAGAAAATATTATTGACATTTCCACCAAACAAATGCAACATCGTTATATTCACTGTGCTTTTGTGTTCGCGTTATCTTTCAACATATTTGGATCTTGTCAATGGCCTAATTTTCTCCTTGGAAATAATTTTCATCAATCGAACTCCTAGTGCTTCGAGTAAAATAAATTCGAATTCAATGGTAAATACACTTAGCGCGTCTCGACATAGTCATTTCGCGCCAATTTTTGTTCCGGCGCTCGCTTTTTTGTCAATGCTTCTCTTTATTTTTCTTTTGGCGAGGCGGCCACTCTTGATTTCTGGAACGAGGATACTTAAGAGATTTTGGACGAGTGCATCGCGGCGGTTACCACGACATCGGTTGCAGCCTATCCAGCGGTAGTCTGGGTGGTGTGATGTTGGTGGCTAGGGAGATGAGCCCTGGGAGGGGTGCAGGGGAATCTAACCCCCGTCTAGACTAACCCCCTAGCCATCGTCCCCGACCATCCCGCGCCACCCTGCGCCGCTACCGACGCCGACACCGTCACCGACGACTACACAGACAAGCCAACCAAACTGTTCAAGCGAACTGCTCTGCAAGGTAGAGGGCGCTCTCCGCCCCTGCAAAAGTTCAAATACTCCAGCCTCCGACACCCCCGGCTGTCTCATTCAAGGTCTCCCACTCCACCGAATACTCTTCAGATTTTATTATTACCATTTCCAACAACCAGACACCTTTCGAAAAATCATCTCTTCCAAACTAGTGCTCGAACTGTTTGTTCTTGCTATAAGCTATTCCGGATCTACGCTTCCCTTTGCTTCTTTTTTTCCTTTTGTGCCTTTTATGCGAGTGATTTATTTGATTTTCAACAAATCTCGCTGGTTACGTAAATGAGTTAACACAGTTTTTCGATATGATATTGGGAATGGAATCAAATCAAATGGTGATCCGATGTAGGGAATGTTTAATTTATGAGAAAATTATGTGGCTGATGTAGCGTCGAATATTTTCACGTGAGGGAAAATGATAATAAGCTTTTATTTACTGAAAGTTTTGAATTTATACTGTACTTGATGTTATATTTGAATTTATATTGATGTTTTGGTTATAAATATTTAAAGGGGTCAAAAAAAAGAACTCGTGTTTGCTGCACTAATTCTTTTTTTGAATCATGCTTTCCAATAATTAGTTTGAACAAATTCAAAAAAAAGAAATTGGTACGATACTGAACTGCAATGTGAATGAAATATGTGTGTATACAATTTTTTATGCTTTCTTATGTTAATTTCCAAAATAATATTTTTATTCCACATAATTATATATGTAATAAAAGAATTTCGTATAAAGTTTATATAATAACAACAACAATAATAATAATAAATTGATTATGATAATAAGACACATACTATCTGCAATAGTGTTCTGACATTTGATGTTAAAAATCTGTACATTATCATTTATTTTATGCTATATATGATAACGATATATTTTATGCTATAGATTTAATTATAGTACATATTCTATATATATGTAGGAATGCAAAGTTTATGAGTGTCTTCAGAAAGTGTCACGACAAAAGGTCTATATGGTTTTTCTCGAATAGTCGTTATCTGGAAAAAGCTACTGAAAGAGAATAACATTTTTATTGACATTAAAATGTGAATTTTTCGGCGAAGCTCTCTAAGATCACACAGGCACTCAAATATTGCGTATTTGTGTCCTGGCATAACGCTTGCATTTTTTTTTTCCATTCCTATTCGAATGTCGACGACGACGTTTACTAATTACAAACAACATTATATTTTAATTATATATTTTAAAATCTTAGTCAGTCTTTTCTTTAATACATATCATTCCACATACATAAGTTAGTAATTTGAAGGAATGAAAGAACGGTTGTATATCTAGTTAATTTCACTGAATTTAAATTTGAAAAATACTAATTATTAATAGATTAGAATTTAATTTATTTCATTTTATCCTCTAGTTAGTTTCACATCAAGAACCAGTTGAGTTTACATCAAGAATCAAAACGAATTACTAAATTAGGCATCCTGATTATTGACACTGGTATTGATACGGCTAGGTACTTAAAAGTGTACATTGAAACGACAAAATTCTCGACCTAACAGTCAGGCATGTTTTAACAATTAAAATACGTTTAAGTGATAACTCTTAATGAGGCTCTAATCATTACGGAAACAAATTAGTTCTTAATTTTATTTGTTTAAATACAGAAAACCATGATAATTCCCTGATTGGCCCATTTCGTATAAAAACAATCGTTCGGATCAAGAAGTTGAATTGTTTCCTTGTGATAGACAGTACAACATTAGGGTTTCTTTTCTACTTTTCAATGTATTTCGGAAAAGCAGACAAAAGGTGTCATGCTTACGATTTGTCCTTATCTGATGATTATTAAGTAAACGATCGAAGGGACAAGCATGCTAACGAATGGATTATTCTAAATTGTAGATTAAAATTCTGGTATAATCTAGGAATAAAATTCTTAAGATTAAAAGCTTAAACGACTGGGATAAGAAGAGAAATCTTATTCAACGGCAGTTCATAATTAAATTATAATTCAATATTTAATATAAATACCGTACCTGTGAACTATTTTTAAATATAAAGTATGCATTTTGAAACGAATCACTACATTTTTATGTGACTATATTTATATATTATCCTATTCATATATTTATTCACATTTGTATCGCGGTAAACAAAAGTATAACAATAATAAGTATTATGAAACGCCGACTTCATAAAACTCGAACTAATTCTTGATTGTTAAACAAATACTATACACCTCATAAACCAGTATCTTAAATATACTGGTTAAATATACTGTTATAGTTAATGTTGTTTATTGGAAAAATTATCAAGCGAGGTAAGAGTATTTGTTTTATAAGTGGAGTCGTCTTACTACAAAAAGATTGGCAAACAATTTTTCTGAGTGTAAATATTGTAAAACGAAACATACAATACGATCTTGCCATACGTATAGACCGTATTCTTGCATGTGCTCAGATTACCCGCGTCTCATACATCTTCGACTTTCCACGAGGTTCGTACTATTTGATCTTCACGTGCTGTTAATTTTCCGTGCCACCTGTGTCATTCTATATATCTATTCATTTTAACAGATGGAATCTTCAAACTCACTAAATTATACGGTGCTGCAATTGTCAATAATAATTATTTGCATTGCTTTGCTTTACTTGTAACCATAATGATGTAGTTGTTAATGATGTAGTTGTAAACCAAAGGTTCACTATTCTTCAGTGTTTCCAACACAATGGCATGTATACTATATGCAACACATGCATACATTCGCGTATTGTGTAATGTTTCAATATACATCAAAGATACGCATCGTGAATTTCGCAAAGAAATGTTATTAGGATTTTGTTTACAGTTCCAAATTAGTATCGTAATTGTGGAGATTGCTGTTTAATTCTCAAGAGCACTATATATCGAATTAATAAAAACTTATTCGTTTAATGCATTCATATCAAATCAGAACAACAAAAAATATTACTTTTCTACCGTTTGTATTGCTGCAATATGTCAGTTTCAAATGCATCCGTTATCACCGAATAATTATTACTGAATCAGAACGTACTTCAAAAACACTGGCGAATTAAATACAAATGTGAAAATTTGTATTGATTTATTTATGCTTCATTTTCGGTACACAAGTTGTTCTAGAATATTATAACGGATATATTGATTTGTTCCAGCCAAATCCAAATTGATTTATTTATTTATTAATTGGTATCAATAAATTAAAAGATAAAAATGTTACGCAAAAAGAGAAATATTTCCAGTTTGATTTATAAAACTATTGATGAATGTAACATAAACAAACACAATTCATTTAAAGCAATCGAATTATGTACCGGTTAATAATTCAATAAAATCTTTCATATATGAATTCGGTTCTATTTTATCTCGTTCGCTGGGGCGTTATATAAAAATTGTGACGCTGCTTTAAGTAGTACTACAGGTGACAAATCTGTGGCGTTGGAATTCTTTTTATTTAACTTTTTCTTTAAAAGACTGAAGTATAATTGGAGTGTAACAAGTAATCGACATTTATTGTGTAATAAGTCCATTGTACACGCGTTTGTCACGAAATGTAATTATGAATAACGTGTGGTTATAGAAATTATTATATCGGTTTTGTGCAATCAATTTTATTCAGAAACAAAATAATTGCACCAGGAACGTTACTTTTATCCTTATTTCTCAAATCTGAATTTTAATGCGCGTGTGTATGTATTTTGAAATGCATGCTTTTGAGCACTTGGCGATATAACGAGGATAAACTTTTTTACAAACAAAACATCATATTTCTCGTTTTTGTAGTTTTGATGTGGATTGAAGAAATATTATTTTTATTCTCAAATTATATTGGAGCACAATTTTTTTCAAACAGAAATATATCTGGCATTAAACACAAATTTTTCAAAATATATCTAATAAACTGAGAAATGCCTAATAACTGCACGTATACCACCCACCATAAATGCAAAATTGTTTCTACTAATATTTATGAAATTAATAAATAAACTGATCTTACGTTTAGATTCGAATTTTGAGTTACGTCAGAACTCGAAATTCTATTTCATCCTCATCGCATTTAAGATTAATTTATCCTTTTCAACTGTTTATGTTTTTTCAACTATTTAATGCGTAGTGCGCGTGCAAAATCAAACAGTTAAACTTGAGTGTTTGAAAACGACAACGTGAAGCATAATTTTTTACTGTTTGAGTTCTTTAAATTTCATAAGCACAACTAATTTAAACAGGCTGAACATTACAAGCACCAGTTTAATAGCAAACGTTGCAGTTATTCTTACATAATTTCTCTCCATGTACGTTATTAATTATCAATATATTGCATACATGTACTTCATTAAACAAAAGTTATAAATATCTTCTCGTGTACTAAATAACAAGTGAATTCTTGTAACGTTCATGTCTGAAAGAGGTGTGAAAAAAAATGTTGTTGATTGCATGGAAAGCTGCACTAGAATTAACATTTCCAAAGTGCCGACAAAGAGGATGTACGAAGCCCTGCACGAGTGATTTGATAGGATTCTGTGTAAATCGATAACCCAGTTGATTTACGATCTTGTTTTATACATTCTTACTTAAAGCTTATGCTGTTCTAAATTATAAATAACTAATGAAAACAGTTTGCCATCCGTATTTTTATTGATAAATGAAGATGCGTGTGTTTGCATGTATTACAAAAGATACAAAAACATATTTAAATGCGTTTGCCGTAATCACGATTAAATTCTTCATAATCACAGTTAATACTAAATAGCTCATCAGAAAACATATGAGCTGTAAAAATATTCCACGTGAATTACGACATTGTAACGTTTAGAATTCAAACTTGTCATTACTCAGTTCCGTTTGATGCTTTTTCTCTGTAATTTTAAATTTAAAAGATCTCGTACCAAACCAAATAATTTCGCATCTCAATGATGTTACTCGAAAGTTTGAAAAATTTATAGAATTTGTAAACTTTCAAACTCACGAAGCTTAAATTGCTGTAATTTTTCAAGCTTTGCGCGTTAACATTTTTAAGATACTCGTAATGCCGCTGTATTTATCTGAATGTTTCTACGAATCCTTTTTATTAAACAAATGTATTTTTCGGATACAAAGTATAGTTATATAGGGTATAAACAGATCATTACGGTACTTTACAAAACATTAAAATACGAAATTGATTTATTAATGTAACTCATCATTCATTATTTATTAATAGTCCATTATGCGTTGCATTTAACGTTAAAAAAATAATAAGCCATAAATAACCGTCTTATTAATAGCGTCAGTACTTTTATTTACATTAGACATTATGTTTAATACATTTATAGAAGATACATTATGCATTTATCATATCCGTATCAACCAATATAAAAGGATATTTTCTGTTATAATAATTGATGATCCTGAAAGGACCGATCGTGGTTTAGAATGCGTTTTTGATATGACAGATATAAAACGTATGAATCTTAAAGAGTTGCTATTATATTTTGTACAACATTATATTGTAAAATGATCCACAATTGTAATAACTTGTTCAATTTTAAAGTAAATTCAAATTTACAAGTAACTTTGGAGAGCAATAGCAGGCATGATTAGCCTTGCATGAACATGAATTAAGACTTTATTGATTTTATTATTTAATTTTAGTTTTCTATTCTGAAAATAAAGCAATAAAAATCCATTTGTTGAGAAATGAACACAATTTAAATCGTTGTTGAATTAGTTGCACAATGAGTATTCAAATTAAATTATACGAAGCGTATTATCGAATTATAAATGTCTACCTCCAGTACGCGAAATCGACTCGATCATTACAGCTCGTTTACAAAACTGCTAAACTAGAATTATTTATTAATTAATTAGCGGAAAACACTTTTTTTACCACAGACAGTTATAAATAAACCGATTAAGCTCGCCGTTCGTGGAAACTGACTTGTGTCCATGAAAAACAATAATATCATTGCTTTTCGTTAAACACCAATTAATTATTTTTGAATAAAAATGTTTCTTTTTTTTAACCAGTGAAAAATTAAATTAAACAGTCTGTCGCATGAATGATTGCGGCAATCGATAGGTTTTTGCAAGATGCACTTGCATATTAAATCATAAACAAAACAAAAAGTACTGAGTTTGCCAGTTATATCACGAATCTAGATACGTATTAAAACAAGTTATTGTATTTATAACTGTAAGAATATAAATCGCCTCGTGTTGGTTTGATTTTAAATTCATATGTTATATTTCGGGCAGTGAAATAAAATTACGTATAAAATGCTTATGTGCAGACGTATCGGATTTACAAATTAAAGAAGAATTACGTGCAGTGAACTGAAATAAACAATTGTTCTATGCGCTCATTACCAAGAATACAAACAAATCTGTCTTGGTTCGATTTCAGAAGATTAAACAGTACTTATAATTGTTGCATTTAATTATACATGCAACATTTAGACAAAAGCATGATGCTTCTAGACACTGAAAATTAGCTGAGTGTAGTAAAATGGAGCAATATGTTATGCACGTGTGTACAAAAATGAAAATGATATGTGTATTCCTTTCTGAGTTCGCTTTTAAATTATGAATAAAGATGATTATTACTGGTATTTATACAAATTGTTCATTTGGCATTTGTAAAATTGATGGTTACACAAATTAAAGATATGTTCAATGTATTGAGCATGAGTGAACAATTATATTTTATGCAGTTTTATGCATGCATGTACGAGAGTCCAGTTATACGTGCTGGATTTACATATTAATCGTGTGATTGACTGTATAAATTTTTAACTATGAATGTTTTAAAATGGTTTAATTTGTTCAATTTATCGAATTATATATATACATAAAAGTTTATAAAATTTATAGCTAAACATTTATACAATCACACGATTAGTATGATGTACACATACATAAAACTGCATAATATAATTTTTTACTCAAGCTCATCGCATTGAGCATATCTTTAAGCTTTATAACCAATATAATTTTATAAGTAATATACTTTGAACGTAACCAGTACAATTGTACTGGTATTTTAATCTCTATTTATGATTTATAAATGTATTCAAAATTAATTAGCATGCATTAGGTGCATTTTTTACATAGTTATTCACTCCAGCATTGATGGGATATAAGAAGACAATAGAAATAAAACTAAATAAATATCGGACTATTAAAAGCAAGATAGAATTGGTTACTTTGTGCACGTAAAATCCTGAAATATTTTTAAACTCCTGTTCGTAATTCGTCCCTAATTTGTGCAACGAACATGACTACGTGTAAACATGAAGTAAAGACTTGCACTTCAACGTTGCGGATGGAATTTAAATCATTGATATTGAACAACGCACACTTGCTCGTTTTAAAATTTAAATCTGAACGAGCGAAACATTGCATACGAACATTTATTAAGTTCATGGCAAAATCCAGAGTAAATATACTTTGTTGCAATTGTGCACACAAATGCAGAATGCGATTTTTTATTCCACCCAACTGAAATTTGAATGTCCTGAATTGGGAATGAATTTATACGAACTACAAGGCGTTGCATGGAGAGTTAAACTGAAATATTTCGAAGGATCGATTAAACTGTTAAAATCGAAAATTCTTGAAAATGGGTTCGAGCAAAATTTTAATTCTCCGACTCACTGTCCTCAATTCGTTTTCATTTGTACGATCAGGTTATTGTTTAAATCTTGCACGCATAGCTGAATCGAAAAGTTCTGAACATCGTTAAACTTGAAGCCAAACTGTGCGAGAAACGCATAAAATAATATTGACTCAAGACCATTCTACTGATGCAAAATAACACAATTTCTTTGTTGCATGTAACATCGTTCGTGTGTATTTATTCCAAAGTCTGGTGTCAATTTTAGAAATCTGAGGAGGATAAACCATAAAACATTTGTTGTGACAAAATTCGCAATCCGTTTTGAATGACTGTATTTTTGAAGTGTACTTGTTCTCGCTTATTACTGTATTACGAAATATATTGTTATATTTTTGTCACTGTTTCAGTCTAATTTGGTTTTCATTTCTTCAGTCTATATACCTTTTATGTATTTCTTTTACAATACAATAGCGAATTCCACATTTTTATTCCAGTTAGAATCGTTCAACGTTTATTAAACTTTTTACATCCTTCTGGGGGATGCCTGCTGACAACTTCCATAACACAATTCAATTCATAGTATGACAACATTAATGGTTTACGAAAGTATTAATAAATATGAAACACGTTTTCGTCATGTTTCCTAAATGTCGATGAACGTTGCATTTAGTCATATCTAAAAGTCCACTAAATGCCTTGTTCCTATGTGTTACCATTCGGCCATTATGGCGACATTGCCGGTGAGTGCAGACGAACTCTCACATTTAAAATTTCAAATATTTAGGCTCACATTCGTAGCCAATTCGTAAGAATCAAGAAGCAACAAAAGTTAAACAATCATTTATTGCATTGTGCTTGTGTTTTATTATTTATATTACGAATGAAATTTCTTTCAACTCTACTAATTTTTGACATTTCTACGATACTTTAATTTTTACTGCCATTAAAACCGTCTAAAAATGCACTCAACCCAATCCCACCCATCTTATGAAATGGAAATGAATTTCGAGTACGATAAATTGCGTAAATCCACATTGCATATTGTATTAGAGTCAGAAAAATAATTTTCAAGTTGTACTTTACTTATATTTAAAAAGGAGTTCTCATTTTTTTAGAAATCAAGTTTATTGCATTTGAAATGAATGAATTATTACGAATATATTGCAATAATGTTGCTGTACTATTGATGATATCAATTCGCATATTATTGATAATCACGATTTAAGCCTTACGAGGAAACAGCTCAACTGCAATGCGATACAAATTAATGCACAAAAACGTTGCAAAGTAAAACATATTTAAAAATATTTTATTTATTCGTTGTTAAATCAATGACAGACTTGATTAGTTGTATCGTTCGAGGTTGGCGTTTAAAATCAATCAGTATT
>JABFOX010001433.1:0-13056 GCA_022817665.1 Axea sp. ZL-2020
AGACTTCTTCGGTCACGTCTTGACATCGTTTAAGGTCATGCTCACCATCGGGTAAGATTGCAGGCTCTACAAGGGGAACTAGCCTAGCGCTCTGACAAATAGACGCGTAACGAGCGAGCACATTCGCGTTCTCCAAAATTGCTAACTTGCTAGGTTTGTCTTTCCCAATTTTAAGCACACATCTCCATTTGGCGAAATGACAACCATCCTTTTTGTATTGAACGCATCGAGCTTGGAGATCATCAAGACCTTGAGTAGTACATTCGTCATCAGTACCAAAAAGAGGTACAATACCCTTATCGACTTTGATACCAGGAATTATATTGCGCTGTTTCAATAATTCTACAAATGGTGTACCATCTTCTCCTTTTTGGTATAAAGTCTCATGAAAGAGGATCACACCAGAGACGTACTGACCAATGACATCCTACAAGGTTAAAATATTATAATATATTATTTTCTACATTTTAAGTTTTGTTATATTTAATGTAATTTTATTTTAATAATATAACAGCTGTCATTATTTAATGTTCTATTTAAACAGTAAGTTTACTATGTTTATTTAAATTTTCATTATATCAAACATATTGTAATCATGCACATAAAATGCTTTAATTAAAAAAATATAATTTAACGAAAGATGTATGAACTTCTATAAAAAATGTTAGAATTGTTGATTTATATATAAATTAATTTTGCATAAGAATTATTAATTAATTAAATCAAAAACCAATTTAACTATTACAAAATAATATTATAGGCATCAAATAAATTTTATTTTTATACATTTTCTATAAATAACAACTGATAAATAAAGCTATATGCATAAAAAATATATCTGTACCTTAGATGTAGTAAAGAGCAATTGTCTATAAGCTCGACGATTATCTTCAGTATTTTCAACATTGATATCTTTCAAGCGTTTTCCAATCGTAGTTGTTGATTCATCAGCTGCCAAAATTCCTCTACCAGGAGAGACAATTTGTTCAGCAATGCTTTTTAATTCTTGTTTTAGTTCAGGTGTTGCTTTTGTGTACGTTTCAGCAGCCATAATTAAATCTTAAACTGGAAAATTCAAAAATTAAAATGTAACATTTAAATTAAATTTTATTATTAATTATATTATCAATCTCCATATTTAATATTAAAATCAATTAAAATTCAACATGAATTTTATTTTAAAATAAAACATTTGTTAATCCTATAAATATAATTCAGATAACTAAATGACCAACATTTTGAACAATATACTCGTTATTAATAAAACTATCAGAACATTTGAAATAAACTTACTTTAAATATTAAATTAATATTGTATTTGTAGACAAAAGTATTTTTTATAATGAAAAACAGTTGCAATTAATTTAAACAATTGACAGTGAAATCGGTGAATTTTTCAAATTTAAAAGCTGTATAAAAAAGAAGCGCAATATTTTTACCATTATCTAAAATGCATTTAACAATAAATTAGATAATATTATTTACTTAAAGTTTTGTTTTAGAAAGAACTGCAATCTCTTTAAATAAAATTATCCAACTTTGCTTGGATTATAAGTTTATTCAACATTTATTAATAGGGATCCTTGCATTCAAGAAGTTTTCTTAAAATTTGAGAAAATGTATTTAAATTAATAAAAATACTCCATTAATTAAAAACAAAACTTATTTCACATTATATTTTCTTCGGTTTAAATTAAAAAAAAATAAATTGTCAAAATTTCATCATAAATAAACAAAACTAAAAATATAGAAATATAAACGAAAATGTAAATTGTAATATTTAATAAAGTATTTTCATTTGCAGCCGCAAACTGAAGTTCAAGGATATGGATTCAAGGACACGTGTATATAGGATAACAGTATCAGCTCCCGATCAATGAAATGGTTTTTCCATGAATTACGCAACATGTGCATTTCGTTACATAAGGATCTTTCATCGAAAACAATATTTAACACCACGACAAGAATTGGATCCTTTATTAAACCAAAGTGCGTGCATTCAGCTCGGTGTTTGCAAGTTGAATGTCAGTCAAGGTCAAGCGAAAAAAACCTGGATCTGAATGACGAATTTTCGGATGAAATGTCAAATCGATTCGTAAAATAAAATGAAACAAAATAATTCAGACATTTAAGTTCAAAAGCACGTTTTGTAACATACGGCGAGCACAGAAATTAAGTTCAATGAAGAGAAACTTACATGATTTTGTAGTGTCAAAGACGAAAAACACACGACACTTCTCCCAGAGAAAGCGAAGGTACGACTGTGTAAGAACACTCTTGATCGAAGAATTTCATAGCACTGGTTCGCGCCGGCGCGAGACGTCAACGTATTTGTAATTGTGCGTATATTAATACATAGGTACGGTTTGAACGAGTGATGGGGAAATATCAAAACTTGTACTTTATTCTTACATAAATTTATTTTAATATACAAATACGAAAATGATTAATAAGTAATAATATAATATATTTTTGTTGTATCATAATATTGCATAAATTAGATATAATAGAAAATTATAAAAAACAGTTGAAGTGACGTGTCAATGCTAAAGACACGGAGTTTGTTATTTCGTGTTTTATTTAAAGATATAAATAAATTTTAAAAAATTAGTCTCGTTATGCAAATTTTGCATTATGAAAGAACATTGTCAAATTAAAGAAATTAATTTTTATATTTAATTATTTATACATCATTGGAATGAAACTTTGAAATAGGTTAATTTTTGCTCCAATAATTTGTGTACAATTGAATAGAAAAATGAATGTTTTCAAGTTGCACTTGTATGTAACAAACACTGTGCACCAGGATATCAAGGAACTTAATGAATAATTTGAATTTTAAGTAAGAGAAAGTAATTTAAATCTTAAATTAACTTTATTAAAAATTTAGTAAATATCGGTTACGAAATAGATCGATATTAATTTATTAATTCGTATTAACACGGACTTGATCATTTTTTCTTGATTTAATAAAATGACAATAAAGCACATTTAAGTAAAATTTAATTATAAATAGATCATGTAATGTTTTTCATTTGTATCTAAAAGTAAATAAACTTGTTCAATAAATTCCTTTTAAATTAATAATATATTTAAACAATGCAATTGTACGGTCAATCGCTTTAAAAGCTGATTCCCGTCGCGCCGCCAGTGCAAATAAAGTATAAATCTAGTATAAATTAATCCAGTTAAAAAATTATTTTATTTTTCAATGCAACAGAGTATACAGAGAAAATCTGACTTATCCGAAATTTAATGAAAATCATTATTTTTCGTTGTTATTTTACGTAACATTTGTAAAGAGATCACTTTTTACGCAATACTTTAATTGAACAAAGTATCAGTTCAGCGAAAAAGCAAAAGAATAATGTTAATTGTCAAATGACTAATGCAACGTTTGCAACGTTTTATGACATATTTATTTTTTTTACGAGCTTAAAAAACTGTTTAATGCAGTGATTTAAAATTCGACATATTGGGAATTAATAAATAAAAAATTATTTAATAAGTAAAAGTTATTTAATAAGTAAAACTTATTTGTATTGCTTTACTTTTATTTTATTAATTTCTTATGAATATTACGTTGTATTAGAATTGACATAAATCAAATATGAACTTTAAATAATTTTATAATAAAAAAATAATACGATTGTTATATTTAATAATTTTTATGAACTAATAAAACAATGATAATTATTTTATATTTAATTTTGATTGGAAAAAATGAATTATTCGCGCTTTAAATGTCGAATTTGTTTGCATAAAATAAGTTTTTTTTCTTAAATAGATCTAATATGTTAATCGATAAATTTCTCTTCATTATTTTTATGGCATTCCATAGGCAAACAAGATTTTTGAGGTCAAATGGCTTTTCTGATCTTCTATTGGTCGAAAACCAAGGCGCAACCTAACGAGCCTCCATCACATGTTAGTTATTTAAATTTTTTTTTATTCTTTTCTATACATATTTGTAAGTTATAATTCAATGTCCTGTTTTATAATTTGAAAGTTGACATCAAAGTAGTTTTGATAACCAGTTTTAAAACTATTCTTTTTATCTCACCTTTTTTGTTATGATAATATTTCTTTGAAACGTTAAAAAAATATTGAAAAAATCTTAATTTCAAATCTCTGAAAAAGTGTCTTAAATATTTGTTTATTTGTTATTATTTTTTTTTCTTTTTTCAAGTAAATTTATGATCTTTCAAATTATCATAAAAATTCTTATAAAAAACTTAACAAAAACTGTCAGCATTTTTGAAAAAAATGTTTAACTGTGAAAATCGTGAGTTTCCCTAAGATGCATATAAGTCAACAGTTTGATTATTATATAATTTGAAGATGTGAAGAATTTCACGAGGATGATTGTTTTGAGATGTGTAAAAACTTACATTTTGACACGTACTACTACTACGAATGCTCGAGAAAATGTGACAACTAGAGGTCATTCAAAGGCATCTTACACAACGTTGGATATATATCCCTGCACGTATGAACGACATCGTACACTTTAAAAATGAATGTCAATGATACTACTGCCATTTTTGAGCATTATAAAATTTATCACCAAAATGGTAATAATTTCTTATATAGTTTTCTCAACAAAGAATTTACTTTACAAATATACTTCATAATTATAATTACATTTTAAAGTCATTGTAAACAGTTGTATGAAATTTTAATCGCTATTCTAATTTTCGATTACATATTTCTACCATAAAAATATCAAACAACACACTTAAATTTCAAAGGTTAAATAATTATACACAACTTCAAATATTTCACACAATAACTTATATCTTCTATTAATTATAAATATTTTCATTAATTACCAAAATAAAAATAAAATGTAACATTGTTTTAGATAATGTGCATTTAATTATTAAATTTGAATTTTAATTATTAAACAGAATTTCATTGATGTTATTAATAATTACTCTAATCTTCTCAATGCAACACTTATTTCAAACTAATCGAACGAGCATTAAATGTTTGAACTTTCATAATCAATTATCTACATTGTAAATTCCTTAACTTCTTTTGCTCCCAAAAGCGTAAACAATTTCTCACACAACGATAAAAGACTTTAATCTTAAAAAAAGAAAAAGTATCGTCATATTTAGTCTAAATGTATTGATAGAACAATATCTGCGCGCTGAAGAGAAAAACAAGATTTACGTTAAAATGTATTTTGAATCGATCGATATTGTGTGGGAACGTCTCGCACTAGTCAAATAAATATAATTATATTGACTTTCTCGGAATGAATATTGATTCATCGAGAAGCAGCGTTGCAAGTGCAAAGTGCGAAAATTTTTATTTTATTTTCGTAGTATTTGGATGATTGCCATTGTTTTGTAATGCATTTAGCGTAGTAACAAACACGTGATTATCATAGAACGCAGAGCAAATGCTCTGAAATTAGCTCATTAAGAAATTAATATGAATCAAAAGCCGAGCATACGATTTTGCCAACAAATTACAATATCATAAAAATCTTATATCTCAAAATTTTGTACTGAGAAAAGTCACTTTTGATCGATAATAAAAAGACACGAGCCTTTATTGAAGTATCAACAATCGTAAATTAACTTTTAATATCAACAAATCTCTTTATGACGCTCTTCCTCATTACTGCAATTGTAACGAACTTCGTTTCTCGAATCTCACAATGCAAATGCTTGTTGCGCTTCCAGAAATTCCGTAAGGTTTAAACAGAAAAAATGGGCAATTGTGTTTGTGTTTGAAAATCAATAGACTCATTTATTATCTATCTTTATTTTTTTTATTTTAATAATGTGTTGAAAAGGCGTTTCTATTTTTAATTTCACAGCGTCTAAATCAAACGCTGTTTTCTACTAAAAAGTGTGACAGATTATAATGGATATTTATCAAAATGATTTGGTAACTGGTTTATTTGTTCTTGTTGATTTTCAAATGCAGAATTGTTGGCTCTGCGTAAATGGACGATAAATGAAGTATTGGGCGACGAATACACAAAGCTTAGGAAATTGCGATTGCGATACGTACAATTCTTGGAGAGATAGAGATCGTGACTCTGCGGGAGACGTGTAACGTTCAAAAGTTCGCTGCGTAATGTAGCCAAATGGAGCCGTTAGTTTTGCCGGTTAATGTGCATCATATGTCTGCAATATGACGAAACAGTTGGGTCGAGTTTCTCTATATATATATATATACTTTAATATTTTCTGTGTCAAATTGTGTTAAAAACAATTTACTTTTTAGTAGAGTTTATAATATTAGTTAAATAAATAAATAATTATTGGTTTAAAAATATTAACTAAATAAATGTATAAAATGAAATAAATAGAACAAAATGCGTATTATTTATTTAAATGTGAAAAATAATGATTCAATTCGAAAATAAGTTGAATTAAACTGTACAACACGGGCATTGTTTAAACAATTTATTTTAAAGATGATAATACTGTCTTGTTTGGTTTTAGTTTTAAACCAAACGATATAAATATATATATACAATCAAAACGAAAATGTACACATTTAATACATTGTATTATAATAATCATAGAAAAAGCATGTAAATGATAAATTGAAAGACATAGATAGGATATTAATAAAATCTATCGTTGTATTCAGTATTCATTATAACAGGATGGTGATGAAATATGCATAAATACGAACCAAGCATTAAACTGAATCAATTGAAAATAACGCCAATCAGAAACAACTTTTTAATTGCACCTTTGGCATTAGAAATTAAATACTTTAATGCTAGATGGCACTAGTTACTTTATATTCTAATACCTAAATAAAAAATAAAATAAATAAAGATATATATAAAAACGATTTAAAATGCTATTGTTGTTACAATTATAGAGATTCAGTAATTCATTTATTGAATAATTTAAAAAATCTAAATAAGTAAAAACGAAACAGACATTATATAATAAAATAAATACATAAGCAATATTATTTTTATTATATTTTTATACGCCTTTATTTTTGTCAGATACGAAAATCCAAGAGATCAGAATATGTTTTATTTGGTTTTCATAGAAAATACAGGGGAAAAAAAGATGCCTTTTATTTAATAAACACGTGTATTTTCAGTTTTATTCTGTGACATGCGGTGTAGCCTAATTTATCTAATACCGTTGAAAAGCGTAAATTCATATCAATGTTAGACTGCCCACTAATTTGGTACAAACTTCCATAAGACCAATCGTTCACTTTTTATTACCATCGACGTATAGTTACGAATCGTGCACACCATTGCTAAACTTATGAAATAACGGTAGGAGAGAAAAAAAGAACACAAGAATGAGTTGGTCTTTGTTGCGCGCAGTATCGTATATTTGTAATGAAATTCTTTATACTTTACAAATAAAAATAATTTATACTTTTTCGTATGACAATATAAACAGTTTTTGTTATAAAAAGAATACATTCATCCAAAATAAAATTTTTATAATTTTATACGATTTGTAATTTTTGTCGTTAAACATATTTAATATTTATTTTATTATATTTCATAATATTTATATTTATTTTATATAAATAAACATTACATTTATTTTATTTGTATGGAATTTTTATTGAATCGAATTAATTATAAAATAATTTTAATAATTCTATCTCAAATGAGAAACATCAATAAAAATCATATTTTAAAATACCCGCCACTAGGTTTTAGTTTGTGTGGCACAGCTGAAGATGGCGCTGAATTTGGGGGAAAAGTGAACTCATTGGTCTTATGGAAATTTGTAACCACATATTGCAGTCGTTGTTGTTATCCTTAGTGGCTAAGAGAGAACTTATTTTGCCTCTCGTACGCCAATAACTGTGTCATATAGCAGTCCTCAGGAAATATAATCGCATATGCAGTGGATAGAAATTTCGAGTAAATTATTTAACAAAGATTTTAGTTGGCGTGGCACAGTTGAAGATGGCAATGTGATCGCATCTAAAAAGTTTCTACCAAAATAGTCTTCAACATCGTTTTCTGACGTAATGTATTAAATTTTAATATTTATTAAACATTAATATTGTTGACTAAACTTTAATATTTTATTAACGTTTGTAATTTTTGTCGTTAAATATATTTAGTAATTATTTAACGGGCATTTATTTTATATTTATAATAAAAATTCATTATAAATATATATATGATAGAGTACATATGTGACTTGTTCAATATTATAAAATTTTAGTGTTTCGAATCATGCTTAATATTTTGTCAACTAATTGCAAAAATAAAAAATATTAAAAACACAATTACACGTTGTATTGCAACGATTATAATATTAAATATTAAATCATACATGTATTGTACGATATATATATATATAATGAAATATTATTGCAAATATAAAATTAACCTTTATTAAATAATTATTAAATATGTTTAACAACAAAAATTATAGATTTTGCAAAATATTTACACTTTTGTTATAAAATTTTACTGTTATTTTATATTAAAAATGTTAATGCTGTATTTAAATAAATGTGTGCATTTGTTTTAAATAAATCAACTCCGTATTCAACGTATTTGTATTGCATTTTTATTCCATTTAAATATGTATTATTAATTATAATTTAAATTTAATTATTCTAATAATTGAAATGGTAAGCATCAATAAACATCGTTTTAAACTACCCGCCATTTGGTTTTAGTTGGCGTAGCACAGCTGAAGATGGTGCTGTATTCGGGAAAAAAAGGTGAGTACATTAGCCTTATGCAAGTTTGTACACCCTGTGCATATGGGAAGCTCAATTTGTACATGTTAGCTGCTGCTTCATTATTTTAGCAGCCTAGTTTGTGCCTGTGAGATTAACAATGCGAAATCCTGCAAATAAACCTACAATTAATCGTACTTAAATTTTTGTTTTATTTTAAAATATATGAAAGTTATAAATATATTTAGGTATCACCATATCCAGCGAAAACATCCGAATTCTATTGAATCAAGTATGATTTTCAATCAGTTACATGTCTGCTGATGTCGATCAATTCAAATATTTTTATCAGTATCATGCATCTGTAATATTTTCTATGTATTTACATAACATTTGCTTACAACATTATTAAACTGAATGCCATGTTGAGCGAAAATTATTTTTTTTATATCTATAATAAGTAAATATTTATACAAATTTATAAAGATTATATTTGAGTTATATACACAATTAAATTTATACTTTAATTTTAAATTATTTTTAGTACTCCAATTAAATTTGAATTTATTGGTAAAATATTACATTTAGTATTATGTGGCTAATACATTTCATTCACAGTGATTTAAACATGAGAAATATTTGATATAAAAAATGTTTTTGGAAGATCTTGTATTTCAACATTTTCTCGGATTGATAAATTTTTATGCGAAGTTGTGGAAGGTGATCTAAAAATAAGAATATTATACACTTAATCTACATTATTTTTATATGCAAAAGATATCTAAACAGTTCAGCTGAACATTTTTATTACACCTCGCATCAATTCTTTTTAAAACTTACACTATTACCATTACCAAGAAAATTAATGTGTATAATGAAAAATTTATTTATAGATACTAAATAATAAATAGTAAATTTATTTATAATATTGAAATTTGTTATCAATGGTTTAGATTATAGTGAAGTATAAAGTTTTTTTTTACACAAGCTAACATAATACTAGTTTTACCTGTATCTGGTGGACATAATTAAACATACCGTTTTCAGACAACTTTACATCTTTTTACCAAACTTCACAACTTTGCATCTTAGTATCCTCCTTAAATTTTTATTTTTTTTTATATTTATGAATAAATAAGTTACTTTAAATTTCTATAGAATTTAGTAAATTCTATTACATTTTTTTAACTAAAATCCAGATCAAACATTTATTATTTCAGACTTTTTCATTGTTTTTTTTATTTATATAAAAGAAAATTATATTATTATTCTTATTTATATTAAAAATTTAATATTTAAAATTATAATTATTTACTATTAAAATGCAGTTTATGGTCAACTATTTATATTTAATTTATATTTTTTTGGGGTAATTATTTTAATTTTATTAGTTTAGTCGGTTTCTTTTACTTACAATTCTATAAACAACTTCAGTTTTTGGCCCTAAACTACATTTTTTACCCACATTGGTAAATAACGTATATGCAATTCTGTTTTTTTTTTATGTGTAAACTAGCGATATTTTAATGGGTTAACACCCTCTGCTACTAATAATTGTTCATACACAATAGATTATTACTGCTGACATTCCAGTTTAAGGAATTTTAAATTTTATAAATATGTTAAAGAACGATGTTTAAGATTCGTTTTTCACATAAAAATTAATTTTTTTTTATGAAAATGGTGACAACACAATCTTAAAACATCCTCCATTATTAATTTTTTGTTATACAAATTTATACCTACTACAGTAACTTGTGTGGTTATGGATGAAGCATTATCAAGACCCGTTATCGATGTACGACTTTAGAATGTTTAGACTGGTTTACATTTGAACTATATGGATATAAACATAATATAATTAAGATGAGCTATCAAGGATTTAATAATAGAGTTAGTGTTTTTTTAAATACAACTTATATCATGCATTACATTTTCATTAGCTCACCATAGTAGACTTTTGTAATATTGATGAATTTATTCAAGTTAAGTCTAAACTTTTTGTCAAGCATGCGGATGCATATAAAAATCTACAGTATGTATATGGCCAGATTACAAAAAAATCGTAGTTTACAAAATATGTTCACTAAATCGATTAAAAATGTAGATTTGTAAGCTGTATAAATTTTCCCGTGCTCACAGAATTCGTCTGTGACCAGTTTATGACAATATGTGTGGTAACATTTATATTTAAGAAGACATTAAGTTCGTGCAAGCACCGTATATTCATGGATTTAATACTTAATAGTTTTTTGTGGTGTTACTTTCGTTTAGTCAGTACATGCACAAATTAGTTGATGATTTTTATATGATTTAGTTTCACCATTTGTTCAACGTGCTCTTGAATAAATTTCTCTGTAATTAAATTTATATCCTTTAATAATTTTTCCTATTTATGTATTTTTAAGCATATGAATAACTGAATATTTATCAACATAGAGTTCGGTAAGATCACTATTCTATAGGATTCTAAGTTTTCCATTACAAAGAACAAAATTCTGTTTTTTTTTTTTTTTTATTTTCAAAATGACAAAACTACTTTTAAAATATAAAACATGCTTTATTGCACTTATGTTTATTTATAACGTCGGTTACTTATGTTATTTTTCTATTGTTAAATAATATACTGTTTTAACGTACTTCTATCGTAAAAAATATAATAATCGTACATTTACAAAAATGTTTAAAGAATAAAAATAGTGCATGAAAAACCGATTTTTCCTCGAACTAATGCTGATCTATCTTATTTTTAAAATACAATTAAAATAGCAAGGAATATATATCAATACTGTTTTATTTATATGTGTACATATGTTATTTATAAAATATGTACTAGTATAACAATTTGATAAATATATAAAATTATTACATTTTATACAGCAAGTTTCAAAATAAGCTTCAAGTATTTTCCTATTTATAAAGTAGTTTTAAAAAATTGACTTGTAAAATATAATTTTTTTGCATTATTTTGAAATATTCTTACACCCATTAAATTATTAGACTTTATGCTTATGATGATGTTTCAAGCGTTATTACCGACATTACAGAATTTACAACATGTTATTAAACGGAAAATTATATGTTAACAACCAAAGCACATTTTTTTCTTAACTATACATATGTATTTAATTTGTAATAGATTGAATTTATAATTTAGTTCTAGTTTTTAAAGCAGAACAAAATGGTGAATATTATTTAATTGGGTATAAAATTACAATTTATAAATCAAAATACTTATAAAAACCAAAATGGGCTCTGATTAAATTACGATAAATATATTTAATAAATGTTATTTTACGAGCAAAATCCTTAATTCGGTGATATTAAACGTGGAACTTGGGCGTAGGATAACATATTAAGTAAGATTCTAAATTTAGTTTTTGTAATTATTAATCTCAAAACATTGATTTAATGACTGCAATTAATTCATCCTACTTTTAAATCGTAGAAGAATTAAATTAAATTATTTTATATAAAAAATTATTTCATAATATCAAAATCAATATTTTAAGAATCATAATTAAAACACAATAATTTAGTAATAAACGCTTAATGTATCACCTTAATATATGACTTAGTATCTTTCAATTCTTATATACAATAATTTTTACAACGACAATTTAAACCTTACCAAAATGCATTAGAGTAAATATTTATAAAAATCTAATAATTATCTATAACCATTATAAAATTTATTGATACAATAGATCAAATTTTAATTGCTTATAGTGTAAGTGTAAAATTTACTTACGCGTTTACATGCAATGTATTTTTATATCGAAATTTGCATTAGATTACCTTTGTTATTAATAAATTATAATAATTATGTGTTATTTTTTTATATTTTTATTTGTACGCAAAATAAAATATTAATAACTCAGAAAATGGAGAATCTTAAAGTCACTAATCAAGACAAATTAAACATTATAAATTAGTAAGCATTTAAGAGCAGAAATAATGTTTAATTCAATACACCACGTTTAAATGCATCAGATCAAAGTGACATTAAATTTACCCATCTGGTATAAATATCTCAAATGCAACAATAATTACATAAAACATATAACACAATCGGAATAATTATTTTGCTGGATTTTATTTCTTCATTTTCTTATTTGCCAATATCTTCTTTTTTCTTGCTTCCATCATTTTTTCACGTCGTATATCTTCCAAATCTTCCATAATACCTAAAACAGAACAAAAATTGATTCATTTAATTTGTTATAATTTTACTTGTATTAATTCAGTAATTCTAAATAATCATTTTACCTATTTTTGTAGACCTGAATTCTTCTTTAAGTTGCCTTTCAAAATTACTTTCCATCGCTGCATCATCATCATCATCATCATCATACTGTCTGTACTTACTTCTATCATAATTGAAAATTTCACTAATAT
>JABFOX010001434.1:0-13055 GCA_022817665.1 Axea sp. ZL-2020
CCAATTCTAAACATTCTCATTTTTGTCACAGTCACTGAAAAGAAGTTTTGGCTCTCGATTTTAATTGGTGTATTAATTTATTTACTCTTGAAGTTTCCATTTTTTATATTTGCATGTTTGTTTTTTAATATGTCTTTAATTTTTGTTAATATAATTAATTTAATTTAAAATCAAATTAAAAACTGCTTTTTTCATTGATCGACGTGCATTGCAAAATATTAAAAACGGTGATATAGATACGAAAAAACGAAATGTGATAAAAAATCAGTATTTAGAAATTTAAGAAATATGAGACTCAAGTGGGAATGAATATCATTCCTAAGGAAACACGTTAGTTGATTATGACATTGAATTGTAGATTCAACCAATATATTATGGAAATAACTTTCAAATGCCTAGTTAGATTAGGCTAATTCGACTTGGATATGCAAAGCTAAATTTACTGTCATGGCAAATTAAAGCAAAGTTAATCCAACGTTGATATTTTTGTTTTAAGAAATTTATATTTGTATTGAATGAATTGTAAAACTGATTATATTACTATAATTTTGTTAACATTAAAAAACTATAATTGGCAAATGAAACTGAATTTCCTTGTAGAATAGACAATGATAACATGTAAGAGAAAACTTTTTTTTTTAATTACTGTAATTGATAGATTTTTAAAATGTTCATTTTATGAAATAAAGTAATCCTAATGGGATATTTGAAATGTGCGCTGGTATTTGATTAAATGTTAGTGTAATATGTTAATTAATTAATCAGTTTCAACACCACCTTAAACTACTGTTTACAAAACATTGCTAATAAATTGTATTTGGCCAATATATTTTTATTCTGACATATAAACGAAAACGTTATATATTATTTATATCACTATTTTATTTTACAGACTGGGTGCACGATGTTTTGGATCAGTTGTACCTGTACCAAATCCAAAAGATTTCCCACTTGAAAATGAACCTATATTGAGTTATAAAAAAGGCAGTAAAGAACGTCAGAATCTAGAAAAAGTTTTAGATCAGATGGCAAACGAATGTGAAGAAATACCACTTGTTATTGGTTCTGAGGAAATTGTAACAGACACTTATAAATATCAAGTGATGGTAAATATTTTTTATCAAATTTAATTATATTTAGTTATTCATATAATTTTAAAAAATGGAAAATGTTAATTTTTTATATTTAATTTATAAAAATGTTATTTTTTATATTTAAATGTGTAACAATATCTTTATTATTACATTCATAATAATTTCATAAGTTTTACTTTATTTTCTTGTAGCCTCACAATCACAAACAGAAAGTTGCAAAATACTGTTACGCCAGTAAAGATTTAATCAAGAAAGCTATAAACGTAGCTGTAAAGACACAACGAGAATGGGAAAAGCGTCCAATAGAGGAGCGATTGGAAATATGGTTACGCGCGGCAGATTTAATGGCAACCAAATATCGACAACATCTAAATGCTGCGACTATGCTGGGCCAAAGCAAGAGTGTTATTCAAGCGGAAATTGACAGTGCTGCAGAACTCATTGATTTCTTTCGGATGCACAGTTACTTTTTGAAGGATGCTTTAAAGTATAAACCAATTTCAGTGAATCCGTCTGAAACTTTGAATTCTATGCGGTACCGAGGAATGGATGGTTTCGTTGCTGCGATTTCTCCGTTCAATTTCACTGCCATTGGTGGTAACCTGGGTTATACACCTGCTTTGATGGTTCGCATCCTTTGAATTGGTTCGTTAGTGGCATACAATTTTTTACGTGCGATAATAAAATCAGAAATAAATTCAATCATCGTCGCCAAAGATCAAACATTTATAAAATAATCAGAATTGTTCTTTTTTTAAATTTAATTTTATTGTTCTATAGGGCAATGCTGTTTTGTGGAAACCCTCTGACACAGCAATCCTTTCCAATTGGTGGATCTTTAAAATTTGCAAAGAAGCTGGAGTACCTCCAGGAGTGGTAAATTTCGTTCCCAGTCATGGACCGGATTTTGGCGATACTATCACTTCATCGCCACACCTTTATGGTATCAATTTCACCGGATCGGTACCCACCTTCAATCGGCTCTGGCCTCCGGTTGTACAAAACCTTAATGTTTTTCAAAATTACCATAAACCCACTGTCGAGTCCGGAGGTATGAATTTCCATTTTGTTCATCCAACTGCGGATGTGGATAGCGTTGTAACAAGCACGATCAGAAGTGCATTTGAATTCAATGGACAAAAGTGTTCTGCGTGCAGTAGAATGTATGTCCCATCCTCCCTTTGGCCTAAGGTGTTGTATGATTCATATTACAATAATTTTGTGTTCAAATAAATTATAAATAACAACAATTAATCTATTATAATAAATTGTGAATATTATATTATAATATTAATAAAAAGTAGTAAACTTGTAATAGTTTATTTTGAATATTATTATAATACTAAGGTAATCTATTTTGTAGAATCAAAATATTATAGATTATATGCTTGTATATTGATTGCAATACGTATATATACAACAAATGATGCAAAATTACATTATAATATTAAATTAAATTTGATGGTTTTAAGTGCTTATCATATAAAATTGTAATTTTCCATTTTTTAATTAATTTTGTAAAGACATGGATCGGCAAAATGTTTTATTTTGTAAAAAAAATTAATATAAATTAACTAACTTTATATTTGTATGAAACTTAACAATTCTTAAAATATATCAAATTTTATATTATAATTACAAAATAGAATTATTTGTAAATGGAATATTTATATAATTCAATTGTATATTTAATATATCAATAGAGAATTAAAGATAAACATATTGAAATTATGTGTTTAAACTTTAAAAAATATTAGTTTTTAACATAGTTAAAATTTATGAGAACATATGTAAGAAACATACTACATTTAAACTAATTCGATGATATACAGAAAAAATTTTATTTATAAGTTTAACTACAATAAAAAAGTTAATTTGACCATTAAATTCCATTATTTTCAGTTAAATAAATTATATTCCTGGTCATTAAGAACCAGCCTTAGAATTTCTTTAATTTTTTTATTTAAAAAAACATCACATTTTTTTAATTTTCTTATTCAATCCTTTGCACTCGAGGACTCCGGAGCGGAGTCATTAATACAATTACTGGTAATAGTAATGAAAAAAAAACTTCGAGTGCAAAGGGTTAAAAAACATCGAATTTCTTTTTTAGAGGTTTATTTAATTCATAGATTTTTTATAGACGAAGTTTCGAACACTTTGCGCAGTTCTTTTCAAATCAGTATATAGTCATCTTACGATTTTTACAATTACGGTATAGCATTTATTATTAATACTTTAAAATAATCCATTGTTATTTATGTCAATATACATTTCCATTGTTGGAATATTGTCAAATGTAAAAATTAAAATACAACGTTGAACTATTAATTTTTAAATTTTACAGTATTCCGATAGTGGAAATGTTTATTGGCATAAATAAAAACGTATTATATTAAAGCTTTAATAATAAATGCAACTACATATTGACTTGAAAAGGACCATGCAAAGTAGTCGAAACGTCGTCTGTAAATAAAAAACTATAAATTAAATACATTTCTGAAAAAAGAAAATTTTTTGTTTTTTTAAATAAGAAAGTTAAAAAAGTCTCAAGGTTAGTTCTTGACGGTCAGGAATATAATTTATTTATTACTTTATTTCTAATTAACTACAATATTTATAATAATGGTGCATACAAAAAAAGAAACAAACAAACGTATTAATAAAATAATATTTAGTGATACTTAAATGTACTGATTTACTAATGACTTTTCAGATCAAAGACGGTTTGTTATCTATTCGAGATCGTTTGAAGATCGGTGATGTAAGAGATTTTACTGTATTTACTGGAGCAGTGATTGATGAAACTGCATTTAAGCGTATCACAGGTTACATTGAACATGCAAAAAATTCGAAAGATTTAGAAATTATTGGAGGAGGAAACTATAATAAATCGTGAGTCTCAGATTTTGTATTTTATTAAAAATAGATATTTAAATAAACACGTAATTAAATGTTAAGAAATAATCCTAAAGAACTAATATTAAACAAATATTAAATTTACAAATTTTGCAGAGATGGATACTTTATCGAACCAACTATCGTAGTGGCTAAAAATCCAAAAGATAAAATAATGACTGAAGAAATCTTTGGACCAGTTTTAGCCATTTATGTGTATGAAGATGGAAAATTAGATGAAACCATGACCTTAGTTGAAACCTCTACACCATACGCTTTAACTGGAGCAATATTTTGTCAAGACAAGTAAGAATATAATCCAATATAATAATTAGTGACGCTATTATATAAAAAATTATTCGTTTCGTACTTAAAGTTTTAAGTTGATATGTTTACATAATATTGCTACCAAGAATATCCTTACTATTTTTTTATCAAATTTTATTTTTAAATATATAATTTTATAATTTATTTATTATATTCAAAATTTTCTTTAACTTTGATTGTTCCATTCATTTTGTTAAAATTGTGTATAATTCTGAATATATAAGTTCGTGTATATTTGATTTGATATATATTTGAATATTTAAATACAGATTTTTATTTTGTTTATATTTTTATAATATTTATAGCTTTTTATTTTTTTATGTACATAACAAATGAACCACGATATAATAGCTCTAATAGACATCTAAATATCCTGATTAGTTTTTTTTCAACTGCTTGGAAATGAAATAATGTATTTTATATAAATTTAATATTAATTTAATAATATTACTTCATTAAAAAATAATAATAAAAAATGTATAAAAATAATAAAAAATTGTACGTGGAATATTAATCATGAAAGAAAAATAGTTTTTAATAATATTTTAATGGTTGTTATAATTTAATTATTTATTTTTTTAAAAACATGAAACGAATTTTAAATCACAAAAATTATGAAAAAATATTGTATGTAAATCTGTTTACAAAAATAACATTACATATAAATGAGCGTTTATATAAGAAAATTCTTATTTACTGAAAATGAGACAGTAAATTAATTAAAAATTTATTAAAACAATGTTAGAAAGTAATTTATTGTAATAAATGTGTAATTAATTGTTTTTTTATAAATTATGAAATAAATTATATGTAACCTTTATTTGCTTTTTAAACAGAAATTGGGCAATTCGAGCTCTTGAAGAATTTAAGTATGCTGCTGGTAATTTTTATATAAACGATAAATCAACTGGTTCAGTAGTTGGTCAGCAGCCGTTTGGCGGAAGTCGAATGTCCGGTACAAATGATAAGGCTGGAGGACCTCATTATGTTCTACGTTGGGCTTCACCGCAATCCATAAAAGAGACTTTTGTACCTTTACGCGAATATGATTATGAATATATGCGATCGTAAATGTTTTAACTGTAACGTGAAATCTTCTACGGAATCTCAATAATATTTGTAATCTCATTTGTCGTGCGTTATATATCATGAGAGTGAGATCTTACATGGTAGTACTTTTACTGTGTATTATCGTATTTTAAACTTTATTAGTTTAAGAAAAATGTAAATAGTATTAAAAGAATTGGTATTTTGATTTAATATTAATAACACATAATTGTATATTTGTGATAATAATTTATACAACAGAATGCTGTTTGAATAGACCGATTCATATATTATTTTGAATACATATAGTTTGATAGTGATTTAATTGACTAATAATCAACTGTCTTTTATAGTCATTATCTTAAATGAAACGAAGCAGTATTTTATAAGATATTATAATATTGTACATTTCATTTGTTCCGTTGCTACAAATGAAGTTTTTGTTAAAGTAACCTATTATACATATACAAGTTTTGTAAAGAGAATCATGATATTACGCACGGGTTGATTTTAGTATTCAAAGTTTAAGTATTTACATTATTATAATTGCAAAAAAATGAAAAAAAATAATTAAGGTTATATGGTATTACAAAAAAGATATATTCAAAATTTTCTTCGGTAATGAATGGTGTCAAATATAATTGAGAAAATAAAAAATAAAACTGTAAAACGTCATATAAAAACTTATTTATTTAAACAAATAAAAATATCCTAAATTCTATACATTGACATTTAATTTTTCCCATACGTGTAGGAAAAGTGCTTTATTGCCATGTTGTTTTGTGTGGGAAAATGATCAATTCTCAAACAGTAGGAAATGTTACTTTTTCCATATTTGTGTTAAAAGTAAATAATTTCCCTACAGTTTCTATATTGAGCAGGTATAAAAACGAAACACCTTTCCTACACTTATTGCAAAAAAATTTTCTATGTGACTTGCGAGAAATTGACAATTTCACTCATAAAAATCGTATCACTTATTTGAAATTGCCAATCTTTCCCACTAGTTGCACATTGTAATATTATTGTTAACTTACAAAAGTACAGGAAGTATTTCGATGCTTTTTCAAGAAATTTAATTCGACATTTTTAAATTGATATTGCGTAGCATACAGAGATCACGAGCAGTAATCCTACGACCAGGTGCTGTTTGTATGTCGTATAATTTCAATAACAAATCAGTAGTAAAGAATTCTGGTAATGCTTTTAATAAACACGGTACTAAAGATTGTGGCATTTCATGCAGAACTATTCGAGCTCGATCTTTACCACATTGTACCATTAAATGCAAAAACTGTAATATGAAATACGTTTTCTGAGTCACTTCACCATTTCTACTGGCAAGATACATGAAATTGTTAAATAATCCGTTTATCGCAGTTAATAATGGATCACGTAAAACAATACTCTTTTTGCCATTAGTGGTTGAGTTTTGAGATTGTGGTGAATTGTTACCAAAAATTGGATTGCTATCTCCTGTTTCATTGAGACGTAAAATTTTATTTGCAGGAACACCTAAAGCATCGAGTTCTTCCACATCTAAATCTCGATGAGTCCTTTTCCTGTTATTTCCGTGTTTAGAATTTGTGTTATTGTATTCTAGTGTTGAAAATATGCAATATACGCATAGTTTAGCGAGTATGGATGACTGAGGCTCAACTAATTCTTCACTTCTGTAATTTTAAGTGTAATAATTATAATAATAATAATAATAATAATAATAATAATAATAATAATAATAATAATATAATAATAGTTTTATTATTTAATTTGTATTTATATTATGATCTGTATGATTATTATTTTCAAACAAAGTAAAAGTGTATTATTTTATTTTATTTTTAAAACAATGCTTATTTTAAATATAAAACAAAATGTGTATTTATACTTACTGCAATGAATTATACAAATACTGAGGCAAAACGTTATTCAATAAATCTAATGTACAATTTTCTATATCCAGATGAAAGATTGCAAAAGCAATATCTACTGCACGATCTAAATCTTCTTGATATTTGAATTTTATAACTTCTTTTACTAAGTTCGAAACGAACCATAATGAGCCACCGGTATTTAACAAGGATTCCAACGATTGCATGGCTTGAATATCTATCCAGCCACATTGGTGAATTCCTCGCCAAGTAATTTCTAATTCTTCTAATATTGGTTGTCGAGATACAATGCTATAAAAATAAAATTAAAGGTATTCTGTTAAACAAATTTAATTTTGTAATTAATTGTTTAAAAGAAACAAAGAAACAAAGAAAGAAAATCTATGTGTAAAAATAGATACACACATTTTAAAGCAAATCGAATATATTGAAAAAAAATATTTCTAAAATTCTTACTTTCTTATTTATATTTATCATATTTTACGACTATTTTACTGACATAAGTGAAATAAACACTCAATAATTAAAACTAATAATGTATTTATTTATCCATTTCATCAATTGACGTTTCGACCTTATTATGTCGTTAGTAAAATAATATTAAGGAAATTCTTATTTATATGTATATTTATAGCGATTTATCATTACATCGTATTATTCTCATAGGCAAGTACAGTAATTATTCAATGTTTACTAACGAATGGACAGAAATGAGATATTTGTTGAATTCGGTCAAAAAATCTAATTACCACAAAAGTAATACACAATTATCACAGAAACTAAATTTCTACGTCTTAGATGTAGTTGACTTCAAATATTATATTATACTGAACAACATAATATTTTATTACTTACCTACTAGAAAGAGAAAATACTTTGGCTTTTGACTGTGTAGGCGGGTGCACATCATACTGCATTTTTCGAATTATTTGATTCATCAAGCTTAGTCTAGAATAATGTAATTTGATTAATATTCATCGATAACATATGATTTATAAAACAAATTAATCCATAACAATATATTATATAAAATACATTTATATTATTATTACTATTTAATTAAAAATACTGATTTCTTAGTTTATTAAATAAATATATTGTTTAAAAGAAGATATGTACGTCGACTAGTTCACTTGACGCAACCAAATGTTTGCTTTGTGCAATGGGTTTGAGTTGTAAATCGTGTTGTAATTAAACCGTCTAAAATAATATTATGTGGTTATGATTTTTTTTTTATTGATAAATGAATTTATACTAATAATAATTAATATTAATTATGTTTATTGTTTTAAACAAATGCTAATTTTATTTGAAATATTTTATAATATTATTTTAATATATTTATTTTATTTAAAACATTAAATCATTTTTTTAAATTTTTAAATATTTTACAGTAATGTATTTTTACATGTAACCTTAATATACAAAATTTGTGTGTGTGCGCGCGCGCGCGTGTGTATGTGTGCACATGCAACAAAGGAAAATTAATTTTATTAAGTTTTTTATAATTATTTTTCATAATGGTTAACGGTTTATTACAATCAAATATATCGTGTTTAAAAGAAATCATTTTTATTATTAAAGACAAAAATTTTTAACAATTACACTTTGAACTAATAAAAATAATAAATAAACTTTTTTAATACAATTATTTAATAAATTCATTTACTCTACTACTTGTATCTGGCATTCTTAAATTGAACAATAACTATGTATACATTTTTTATTCACGAATAATATAAAAATTTAATTTAAAACCAATAGTTTATTATTTATTTGTATTTTATATACATAAACTTTGCTTTCAAATTTTACCGTATATATAAATTGCGAAGAGCGAATACTTTTGATTCTAAAATGTATAGAGATGAAGATTGGTATTTAATTCATAATATAACTACTACTTATGTTGCTAAAATCATTGCAATATAATAATTGTGGTATAAAAACACTTTACATATGATTCTACTTTTAATATATATTAAACAAACAATACTGCGGTTATCGTACAAGAGCTTTACTTAATATTATTTACTGATTTAAAAAATAAAATTGATTAATTACATTATGTATAAATATATTAAAAAATTATTAAAATCACTCATTAGAAATATATATCATAAAAGTTATAAGTTGCTTTATTTTTAATTTTTTCTACAACTTTTTTTATATAGAGTAAGAATAAATAAATATATAATAACACTTACACAATAGTAAACAAATATAAATTAAAAAAATATATTTAAATGAATCAAATTTGTTTCAGATAATAAAATATCTTTTAAAGTATGATTTTTATTTACTCTGAATATTATAATATAAAAATTTAAATGTATGTAAACTTACTGTTCCTTGTAATAATCTGGCATTTCATCACCAGACAAAGGAGTAAGAAATTGTTGAACCATATTCATGGGTTTAAGGAACGCATCTTGATGAGTGATACTCATATGAGCACACAACCACGCAGCAGCGCATATTGGAAGACAACAAGCAGCAGCACGTAAACCATCGAGGGCTCTTTTTACATCACTCGCACTTAATACGCCACTTTCCCATGCACAAAGTAATTCTTTTACCGCTCCCATTGCTGACTGACACGTGACATGCCATTTCGTAGTTGTATCAGATTTTAAATCTGCATGGCCAGAATCAATCTGTTGCAATAAATAATCAACTCTTGCAGCATCGACACTTTGTAACATTTTATGTGGTGATTTTGGTTTACCACGTTCAGGCATACATTCCCGAACCCATTGTTCGAAAAATGAATCACCTCCCTCGTCTAATACAACCTGTTTCAATAATAATATATTTTTAATAAATAATTTGAATTATAATTAATTATGTGAAATAAGCATAAGTATTTGAAATATACTTACATCAGAACCATAATTTTGAACAATATAACACAACATAACAAATGAAATATCAAATAATGGAGATCGAATTCCAGAATTTTTTCCACTCACATTACCACCTTCTAATAAAGCTTTACTGTTTTCATTAAATTTGATTAATCGACTAACAAATGTTTTCAATTTTCCTTCAACAGTGGCTACTGCTAACATTAGTTCGAAACTTTGCCCACTCAAGACTTGTTGAAGCATGCCTAGTAATGCATCTTGCATTTTATTATGATCAGCGTTTAGCGACCTTAAAATTCCTGTTAATGTTGATTCCGCTCTTAAAATTACTTTTGAGCTTGAATTGTCCCATGGTCTTGTTGTATCCAATTTTTGCAAAGCTGAAGGTGTTGCAGGTTCTCTGTATCGTGAAAAATGTTACTCAGCATTTAATTGAAATGTTACATTTGGAACTTGTAAATATCACTACAATATATTTTTAAAATAATTTATACTAGTGCTTTTTCTATATATTATTGTTTGAAAAAATTATTCTCTTATTATATTTAAATTGACTTAATACCTTTTGTTACACAGTTGTTTTACCAATTTCTCACTAATTAAATTATATTTTTGCAATTCGATTAATAAAAATTCAAAACAATTACATAAACAAGATGCATCCATGATGTCTAATAATGAACTAAATTGTAATAATAATTCAAAAGCATCATGTATGTCAGAAGAAATTTCAAAATTTTCATTGCCTGTAATAAAACAATTCGTTATAATTATTAAAAAAGCTCTATTTGTTTCTTAAGAATATGTTATACTTGTAAATACTTACCATTACTCATTGCAATAAAATGTAATTCTTTAATAATTAAAGGCATTTTTAAGAATGCGAAGGCTGCCCACTGTGATTCTTTCAACGTTCCCACCGCATAACGTAAACATGTTAATCCTGCTCGTATAATTTCACAATAAAATCTTGCATTTGAATAACTCTTTAACCTTTGAATAACCAGTAACTGACTGACAAATACTGAAGTTTCTGTACAAGGATTAAGAAGTACATGTACTGTTAATAGTGGTTGTAGACAGTAGGTTATTGGTTCCATTTCAACTTTCGTCGAAGCTGGTGTTAAATTTTCAATGCTGAGATGACATAATTTCTTAACGGATTCCTCTATTGAATTATTGGACTTTACTTGGTTGAGTTTAGACAATATTTCTTGGCACTTCTTCACCACAGCTGCATAAAGTTCTAATGAAACAATTGCAGAAAGAAATTGTATATTTTAAATTTATTCATATAATATAATTTTTTGAATTTTCTGAATTTTATGAAAAATTTTATGAAATTTTCTATAAAAATTGTAATACCTTTATCATCTTGTTTTGCCAGATACATCATAGCGCACATAAAATCACAATTAAGCATGTCTTTCAAAATATTTGCTGGCTTTTCCATTAGTTCAGCTGTTTGAGGCATTAATGGATTGTTTTGAGGCATTTTTGATAATGAATGCAAATAACACTGAAGTAACCAGTGTACTAAAGACAAGACAGCAGCTGCTAATAAGTCTTCTTCTGGTTTACCTCGACAAGTGATACCCACATGAATGGTTTCAAGAAATTCAAGAAGACTTGCAATACAATGAGGTTTATGAAAAGCTTCATATTTACTAATACGTTGAAGCACTGCTGCGTATGATACCAACTATTTTTAATAAATAGAAGTTCATAAATATATATATATATATATATATATATATATACACATATAAATTAATAAGTGATTTCATTACATTTGGTTAAAACTATATAACTTTGCTTTTAGTACAAATTATAATATTAAATATTATTTTTATTAAAAACAAAATAAATTACAATAAACGTATTTATTTCAAATTCATGTAATATATTTATTTTAAACTTACTTGTGAACTTAAAGAATGTTTTAAGTAAGATAATATTAACTGATTTGGGCCAGGTCCAACAAGAGCTTGTTGTAATATGCAATCAGCGAGATTATATACATCTCCACTTACACCTCTGGGTAAAATCTGTTAAAAGTTAATATTAATCATATAATATTTATTCAGATATAAAATAAAACATTTAAGGAATTACAAAACATTATTGTTAAGAATACTAGTAAAATATTAATTTTTGATAACAACAATATTTACTTTTATATATTATTGTTTTAATAATAATATATAATTATCCAAAATTAAAACAAAAAAATTAAGTTTTTATATTTATAAAATATTTTGATATTTATATAATTATATTTATATAATTATATTTATATAATATTTCTTCTATTTCAATTAGAAAGATTGAATATTATAATTAAAATATGAAAACATCATAGTTTGAATTAAAAAATCTATAAATCAATCATTTATATCCTATATTAAATATAATTTTTTTTTGTTCAGTTTGTTGCTTTTATACATAAAAACAAGTGTATAATACAAAATAAATATTAAAATAGATACAAAATTTCATTAATATAATATGTAAACAATTCCTTGCTGTGAATCAAATTAGTTTTTAAATATTTTTCTAAATTATCAATATTTTTTAATTACAAATTTTAATGAAAATATATATTTTTGTATAATCAAATTAATATTTAATATACAAGTTTTTTTACTTATAAAAACAAACTTTATTTTAAATACAAATGTATTACGTTATACAATAAAATGGATAAATAATTTATAAATTATTTGAATCAAGTAATTCGAATTTAATTTATCTTGTCGTTCATAACTTTCTATAGCAAGGGTTATAGCAATTCATATTAAATTCTTGTAGCATTAATGACGATGTTGTTAAGCTGAGATTTCATAAAAACAAATTAAATTTATGTCAATACATGTATAAAAAAATATATGTATATATAAAAAAAAAAAAATATATATATACATATATTT
>JABFOX010001435.1:0-13054 GCA_022817665.1 Axea sp. ZL-2020
ATGCTAACATCCAATCTGTTTTCACATCATAATAGTCTTAATAAAGAAACAATTTCAGATTCAAAACATAGTAGATATATAATATATATAAATTGTATTAATGATTGTCGTTAGTTTGGAATATAATTAAGTTAAACTAACATTTAAGTTATTTCTTACATATTAAAAGCACATGAATAATTTATATAAAAAAATAATGCAATAGTAAAGGGACAAACAACACATTCCTGTAATTCAAAATTCTTTTATTCAATTTCGTTTCATTTCAAGTGATGTATCAAAATTCATGTATTTGAATATTTATTATTTGATATCAGAACATTTTATATTTCTTGCACTTTATATTAAATTTTGTTTCTTGTAAAACACTGGACAGTTTATAAAATATTTCTAAATTTGTAACTGATAAAAAAACGAAATACAACACTGTTATATATGTATATATTTTATTTTAGAAGCCGATAATGATAACTTTCTTCATCCTTCTATAAAGAATATAACTAAAAATATTCTAGATGAATTTGAAGTGAAAACACCCGAACAAAGAAAGTCTCAAAGGAAAAAGAATATTATTTCCATAAATGATGATAGAAGTAAAATTCATCGTTCTAAACTTAGTGTTACAAAAGATAATTTAGAAAATATACAAGATAATTCTGAATTCACTTTATTTGATGAAACTACCATTTATGCCTCGACTGAAAATATGAATAATGTAACGAAAAATATTCAGGAGGAATTTGAAATAAAAACACCAGAACAAAGAAAGCTTCAACTTAAAAAAAAGAGCATTTTTAGTAATGATGACGTAAGGCCAAATAAGCGGAAATATTCTCCCGTAAGCACATGAAAATTCTTTTCTTTTTATATTTGCGAAAATTTTCAAACAGTTAGAGCATCAACAAATTTACTTCATTTTGACAAAACAAATGGACTTGCATTTGTTCAAAATTTGAAATTGCAAATGCACACTTATTTTAAATATTAAAAATGTTTAGTTAAATATGATAATTTAATATAAAAATCGTATACAAGTAACATTTGTATAATTACATAGTTCTTATACATTTATTATTATTAAATTGATGAAGTTCCGAAGATTTTGTCATTAAAGTTGTAACAAATTGCAAAAACTTCAAGATAAAGTTGTACAATGGTGTGTAAAAAACTAATTTTTAACAAAATTAGTCTTGGTTTATCCGTTCTTAATTTAAAGCTTTTCATAGAGAATGTTGTTATTTACAAGTTTGTGACTTAAGGATCCATATTAGTTAATTTGTCTAAAAAACAGACATTTTTTCTAAGGAAACTAAATAAATTACATTCTTTCTTGTTTATGTATTTTGTGTGTTGCAGTAAAAAATGAATCAGTTTACAGAAAACTAGCATTAAAGTGCAATATTCTGCAAAAACTAGATTTCGGATCAATTTTATTTACATCATAAAACTGAGAAATAAATTACTTTCAAGACTAATTTTTATATGATTATGTATATTAAAATGGATAATAGATTCTGTTATTTTTTTTTATTTTGGATATTGAATGGAATGCAATTAAAAATTTCTTCATATTTTGGATCTTGAGCTTATAGATTCTGTTGTACAGAAAATCATAAACTACTTCATATATAATTTTCAGTTATATTAATTTGAAACAGTTCTTCATATCTGTTATATTTGCTTCTTTATCACAATTAATTGTTAATATTTTTATTTATTTTTAATATTACAGGTTTATAACGATAACTAATAATTTGAAAATACATTTTTCAGATTTCTTCAATTCATAGAACTGAATTAGAACACAGCAAAAATCAAACTAAAAGCATACCAAATGATTCATACAAACAAAAAAAAAAAGTTATTTTCAAAGTAAAAATTTTTCATCAAAAGCGATGTAAAAATGATATAACAATTAGTGTAAGTATTATATTAGATGCATTTGTTACTGTGTTAATGCTACAAAAAGGTTATTATTTCATCCATATTAAGAGAAATTGATTTTTTTATTTAATTTTGTTTATATCCGTTGAAATTATCAATTTGTTTGTAATTATATATATTTTTTAAAACAAATATTACATTTTTTAATTTTATTTTGTTCATCTTGATCTTATGAAATAATTGTAGTATTTAATTTTTATGTTAGTTTTTATTCATATAATTATTTTTTGTTAGTTTTTATTCATATAATTTTGAGTTACTATGTACTAATATAAAAAATAGGTAATTATTTGGTATACCTTCCCCCCAACACCCCCAAGAAATACATGCTTTCTGTACAGTTTTTCACGCTGATTGCGAATCTACAAATATTTCGCGACTGTCTGAAACTGTTCTTGAGATATTTACAATTTACGGTCCAGGACGCGAAGCGTCTGTCTGCATTTCCGAACCTCACGCCACTTAGTTGCATTTCCGTCCTACATAATATGCTGCACAAATGTATGTTTGCGATGGTTTTTTTAATTATTTAATGTTGATTATGAATCATTTTTGTGTGTTTTTTTTCTTCTCTTTTTTTTTCTTTATATTATATATATAAATAAGAAAAAAGTTAACACGCGATATTTTTGTTAGTTTTTTTAGTTTGTTAGTTTTGTTAATTTTATTAGTTTTGTTAGTTTAGTTATTTGTTTTGTTTGTTCAGAGTATTCAACTCTGTACAGGAGGAGTATATCTCCAGCGGACTAACAGGCTTGCACACCAATTGGTGTGAGGCTCGGAAATGCAGCTGGACGATGCGCGTTATGGACATCAAATCGCGAATATCTCGAGAACGGTTTGAGACCGCCGCGAAATATTTGCAGATTTGCAATCAGCGTGAAGAAGTGCACCGATTTGATATATTGTTATCCTATGTTTGGGTGGTATGGAATAGTATCCTGTAATTACCATCAATTGTTCTAAATTTTAACGTCAAATGTTGATTGCAAATCATAATAAATAATATGTAATTGAAATTTTCGTTATAAATAGTTTAATCAAACAAAAATGCGGGCATTAAGAGAGACGTAGAAGTAATTGTATATTAAACATATCTATCTTTTCCATCGTTTGTTTTTATATTTTCGAAACATAATTAAAATTACGGAAATTTGTAATGTTTTGTTTTTGCTTTTTTTTTGATGCTTCTAATCTTATATTTCATAACTATCTGAAATAATTTGATTATAACTTAGTTAAAATATTGTTTATTATTTTTTATTGATTTATGGGTCTTTTTATGTTATTGCTGTTAATGTTAATACTGAAAAAATCACGTTGTTTGATTTTTAATAAGTTGATAAATATTTTATATATATATTCACAGTACTGTTGTAAACAAAGAACGTGCTGGAAATTTTTAACACTCGAGTAAAGTTGGAAAATTATTCTATTTAAAAAATACTGAAAGAAATGTTGAAGTGAGACGTAATTACGTAATTCCGTTTTAAATGAGAAATTATAATATAAATCCACTGCTTTAAAAAGTTTATATCTCGTTAACGCAGTTTTTCCAAGTTGATTTGCCAAATTAGTTTTCCTCTTCCTATACTATATACTTATTAATAATAGAAAATACTCACGGACAAAAGTTTAAGTGGGAAAATGAAAGAAAGACTGACAGAATAAAAACGAAGTGTACAATTGTGTCTTCAAGTTTTTTTTTTTAAAGTAATATTTTACGTGACGCGAATAAATTTTATGAAACTTTTTCTTTCGATGTAATATATAATAAAACAAGCGTTCTGACGCAAACTATTATACATATTGCAAGTGTACTTTAGTGACAACAATTTCGGAAAGTATTATCCGTATAAAAGGATAAATTGTGTGTCATTAACTCAGCTCAAATGCTTTAGAATTGGAATCATGAAACGGCAAATGAAAATTGATTAATAACACAACATAAATATTCATTTTTGTTTCAATAACAAATCGGATAAAAAGTGTCGAGATTAACCCACAAATAACGCCACAAATCAAAACTCCACCCTATGAGGCAAAATAAAGGCATACAAAATAATGCATATATTTTTATATTGTATATTTTATATTTTAAGTTATGTCTATAATTTGTGTATTGGAAAGTGTAAAATTAATATGTCAAATTAACAAAGCTGGATAGAGCCTAGGAAATTGCATGACTCTATATCACAATACATGTCAATTTTGTTTCGAATTTAATTCACAGTTCATAATAGTTTAAAGTGGCCATTTCTTCACCAGTTTATGGAAAAATAATCTATCTTTAAATTTCTTTGCCTTTTTCTCTCCAACTCACTATACCGTAGCATTTTATACTCGACTATGAGCCAGTAATCAGGAACGACTCTGTTGTGCCAACCCAGTGAAGGACCACGTCGGGAGTAGCAAGTACATAGGTTAACGTTCTTGACATCACCACTCTGAAAATTATCCAACGATAATAGCAACAAATTGGCGAGCTGAGGATTACCAATACATAACCGTTTCCCCCAAAAATGGCGACTAACGATCCCGTTCATGAAAAGTACACCAGTGGGTATAATAACTGCAATGACACCACTAACATTAATGCTACCAGTATTATATCAGTCAATATTGATCAAGGAATTCGTATTCTTCGCATTGCCTGAAGAAGACAGCTAACGATCGCTTTCACACCCGAGACGATGCAGCGCGTCTCGATAAACCCTCCCCCCCAGTCCCAAGAGACCATACCGCGGAATCCAGCGATTCTCTCCCCCTTCCCGCGAAACCCCCATCCAACTCTGGCGACAATTTTTCTCGCGTCATTGAGCGCCGCGTTTATCAAAAAGAAATACCCGATGACCCCCACACCCTTCAAAATTCGCACCTTGATACGTCGTCACGCCTTTGAAATTAGCACTTTGATACGTCGAAACAAATAATCGAGGCAAAACGCAGTGTTCTGTCCAGCCAACGTCACGTCGTGTTTTTACCGCGCGATGATTACGAATCAAACACAACCGCAGGAAAACTACTAATTAAAAAGAGTTACACCAGCGCTCGTCATTTACGAGAAAGCGAATACCAAGCCTTGGTAGAGTCGTATTGTACAAGCGAGGGAATACGTATTGCTTTGCTCTCGTTTAAAAAGAACGCACGTGTTATTTGTTTTTAGCGATTTATTAAAATGCTTCGATCACGTACGACCCAGAGTGTATACTTGAGTTAATAGTGCCTTTGATAAATGAACGTCCTGAGATCAACGAACAACAGTATCGATCAATGGCAGGCGGTTATCAGTGCATCCGCAAAGTACGTTGCAAGATCGCGAATGATCAATATTGGAAACGAAGTAATTTAATTTTATCGAACGATGTCTAGAGTGCGACAAATTTAAAGTGTAATAATTCGCTACACCTGTCATATTGTGAATAACTGACACCTGTTTGGGGAATTTGGAAAAGATCAGTTTGGGGATAATTTGAAGTATTTATTAATAATTTCTAACGGTTTAACGAAATCCTCCGCTGGGGTTCTTTTAGATCCTATATGTGCCAAGGAAGTAGCATGCGCTTTTTTCATCGATCATTTTATTAGCACTTATACAGCGTGCCAAATAGCGTATTAACGGATCAGAGAAAGTACTTTGATAGTAGCCTAAATAAGGAGTTTGCAGGCATTTCTTTTTTTTCAAAATCAAACATTTCGTGCACTTATAGCAAAATGATGCATCATTAGGGTGATCGCATTACTTCGTTAACCAAGTCTCAAAATGTGATCTTTCCATCGCACGCGAAAGGATAAAAATGATCTACCATGTGACCTTTTGCTGAAACATCGTACGCCACGAAGGCACCGACTAATGATAATTAACAGAATTCAATACAAAATGGAGGTACATTCTACTGATAAATTGCAAGTTAAACTTAAAATGAAATCAAAATTAAATTAAAAATAATATTCAGAATAAGATAAACAACTAATAGTATGAAACAAAATAAGATTAAATAAATAACCAGAACCTCTGTTGTTCAAATAAATACGCGAACAAACAAACGAACAGACGAGCAAACAATTACATAAATAATTAAATAAATAAATGGTGAATGAATGAATGAAATGAATGAATGGATTAATGAAAGAATGAATGAAGGAAGTAATATATTATTAAATAAAATACGATAAATAAATAAACAAACAAACGTATAAGTAACACAAACAGCGGAGATCGAAATGATGCACGCTTGGATACTTGAGTAGAAATGTACCTATGTTGTGTACCAAAAGCGAATTGACTTGACTGATCTTTTGAGCTTGCGAGCAAATAGTTCAAATGGGAAAAATTCATTGTTTTAAATGGGTTTTACTCAAATAAATTTCAACACTTTTTCGGCAGCCTATAATAAGGCGACGTAAGGTCTGGTGATCTGACTGGCCAGTTTACCGACCCTCCTTTAAAAATCCAGCCATCACTATAATCCTGATTTAATATACCCCAGTAATAAAAAAAATCAATGTTCACTAACCACCGCGCCATCTATCACAGTTCGAAAAAAAGATGCCGAACAAGCGTAATGGAATTTAGTTAATTATTATTTTTAAATTTTATTAATATTTAAAAATTTGTATTTGAGAAAGAATTTGTTTCGATTTTTTACACACACAGGCGCATAAGTATATACTCGCGTACGTACATACACAATGAAAAATGTATAATAATTTAACACGGCAATGTTTATTGCACAGTAAATTATACATGACAAACGCGAAATGCAGTCGTACATGGTAATTTAACTATAAAGTCTGTACGTATCCTACACGCAATATTCTTATAATCTATATTTTATATTCAGTTTTTTAATTAGTTACATTTTTACATGAAGAAAAGAAATATGCGATAAAGTAAAAACTGATACCAAACTAGTATGTTGATTTATTAATCAATTTCTTGTTAATCATTATTCATTATCTCTTAATTTTCCTTATTTATCTTTTAATTTTTAAGAATTAAAGTTTTAATGTCTCGATATTTTATGTTATAATCTTTATTGAAATTATTGAATCCAAGATTTTTCAACATTAAACATCCCACCTGAATATTCATTTATGTAACGCGTAGTAAAATAATCCAACGTACAACTATCAAAAATATTTCATTCAAAAGAATTCGTATCATACAGTTTGGGAGCATGGTAATGTTCGTAAAAACAGCAATATTTCAATGCTTGCGCAATAATTATTACACCAACCACTGCATTTAGAATCACAACACATTATTAGACCTCATTTGTGCCACGCTTTTAACACGCGTACCACATAATTAGCATTTCTCGAAGTATTGCTTAATTTCCTGAACTGCAACTAAGTTAATGTCGTGTACGACTTTTCCAGTATCATTTATGATATTGTTTCTTTGAGTCTTGGAAATATCAGTAAGAACGCACAATTGAGCAATAAAGGTATCAACTGAATTTTTGAGATCATTATTTACAAATTGTTCACTTTTTGTATTAAAAACTCTCCCTGTTTCATCTTTCATTTTACCATTAATAACTATTACACTTCTTTAATCGTTGACAGGCCCTGCCACGTTCCAACTTGTTCCTTCAGAAATGGAAATTTTTCTTCAAAATGTGTGTCATCTCTAACATAATTTCCTTTTAGTAATGTATTAGCAGTGTCATTAAATGAGAATCAATTTCAGTTGAATTTGTTTAATATTGTAATATAATTTTGCTCATTATGAAACTTAGAATGATGAAACCAATACTTGTTTGATGTTTACATTGTGTATGTAAGCAATATATGAAAATACTCGGTGTTTTTCAGGACAGAGAAATAAGACAGTTTTAGTTTGAACGTTCAACCAAACGACACTTGTAAAATTTAATACGAATGAACAATGATATATTTTGGATTGCATATATTATAAGGGAATTGGATAAAATTATATAATAAACATTCGTATTGGATTCAAATAGGATAAAAATTGAGAATTGTAATACATTAAAGCGAATTATCATCGATTATTATAGATATTGCTGTGATCATGTGTATATTCCAACAAATCATGTATATTCGTATGATGTGAATTAACTAAAATTGTAAGGTATATTATATTACTTATTTTACATAAATTGAGGTATTATTTGCTGATCTTCCTATAACACGTTTAGAATATTTAATAAATAAATTTGATAAATGAAATTTTACATATTTTTTTTATAAAAAGGAAATCGAGTAAATAAATAAAAATAAATCATTACATAAATGGCGCCCGAACAAAAGACATTGAAATTCTATATAAATGATAATTGTAAATATAATATTTGACGACAATAATTTTTGAATTTTATATAAAATAATATTAAAAGGTGCGATAGAAAGTATACATAATAACATATACATAATAAGGTCAAATTGTATTCTTGTAGAATCAACTTGATTTTAATTAAACAAAACATAACTGAAATAAATACTTTCGAAATATGAAAATTGAATAAATTAAATTATAAAATTGTACATTTAAAAAATCGAACTTATTGGTTCTAAAATAAAAATTTAGCATTATTTGAAAAGTATCTGAATTGGAAATCGTATATGATATATTTGAATCTGAATAAGAAGGTATGCCAATAGTGAGAACTCCAGAAAATATAATGGATCAAGAGGACAATCAATTAAATGAAATAATCAATGAAGTCCAATCACCGAAACCCAAGAATACAAGAGGCAGGAAGAAGAAAGAAACAATAAGTGATCCTATAGTCGACATATTAAACCAGTCAAAGGAAATGGAAGAAGAACTAACATTATGCCAAATGAAGAATGAATTAAAACAAAGTAAATTAGAAAGTCAAAAATATAAAAAAGAAGTTACGCTTTTAAAAAGTCAAATGCAACATATGATACAAGAAGAAATAGCGAAAATAATATCAAGTAAGGAAAATGATCTAGATGAAAATAGCACTGTACAAAAAGGTACTAGAACGAATACAACAATAAGAAGAAATTTATTTCCCAGAGACGTACAAAATTCAAATGAAAATCGAGATGAGTCAAGAGAGGTACAAAATATATTAGAAGAGAATACGGAAAGATTGACATTACCTCAAGATATCATCCCGCAAAGAAGATCTGTTACAATTGATAATTCAAGAACGCAAAACGATAGGATTGCAAATGATTTTATACAGGGTCTACAAATAGTGAATTTGGATATTAAAATACCAAAATTTGACAATCACCAAACAATAAATCCCAAAGAATTTTTATATAAGGTGGAAAAATATTGTAAAATCAAGAAAATTGACAGGGATTCAAGGATATATTTGATGGATAATATGTTACAGGGCATAGCAAAATCATGGTTTGATGCACACATTTTTGACGATTATCAAGATTTTGAAGAAAAATTTCTGAAAGAATTTTATTCAGTGCCAATAAGAATAAAATATAAAAATAATTGGCTTAGGCGAAGATATGTGGTACAATATGGCTCGTTACAAAATTATTATTATGAACAGGTTAAAGCAGCTAATTATTTTGAACCAAAATTGGAAACTTATGAGCTTAATTATAATATCATTCAACAAATGCCTATAAGAATACGTGAATCATTGGCAACAATTGACTGTCATAGTTCAAATGCAATTATCAATGTTTTATGTAGTCTGCATCAAATAAATCTCGAGAGAGGTCTTGAAAAATCAAAAACATATTATAATAATGTACATAATCCAGTTAAAGTTTCTCAGGTCAATTTGAGAGCAAGAAGACTAGACGACGCAAATGTTTATAAGATTCGCCAAAATTCGCAATATATTGTCAGAGATGGTAATGAGTGCCAACAAAGACAACCATCATATGGTGCATCTATGAGAAGTCGTTATGATAATAAAGTACAAGACTTTAGTATACCGCCTCCTAGAATTGACCATGATAATAAAAATAATACTTTAAACTAATTTGCAGCTCTTTGGATATAGGTCCACAAGGGAGCTGTGATTATGACCAATTGAGTCAGGACCTAGTGTGTGATGTTATAGAAAATCAAAGAAGAATGGTAAATAAACATAATAATATTGCTAAAAGTCAGTCACTGTTGACTTATGTTTGTAGAACTCCGATCTATAGTTTAATTGATACAGGAAGTCAGGTCACATGTATAAGCGATTCCTTTTATCGTTATTTGGCCAAATATTATGCAATTGGAGAATTCCCGGTAGTGAATATAAAGATAGTTGCAGCCATTGGACACAAAGTGACGACCATTAAAAAACAAGTTTTATTGGATGTTAATATGGACGATAGGATGATATCTTCAATATTTTTGGTGGTTCCCAATCTCACTTCAAAGCTAATTCTGGGAAATGATTGGCTAATGAGAAATAAAGTAACGATTAAATATGACCAGTTATCAATTAGTATTGGTAATCATATAATGTCTAGAGAAAAAGTTTTATTTTCACACATGGCTCAAGAGAGAATAGTTTCCAGTTGTGAAAATGATACTATTTTTATACAAATATTAAATAGGATGGAAAATGATATTCCCCAAATGAATTCTGAGGAAAAAGAGGAGTTGAATAATATTATTAGTTCTCATGAAAATGAATTTTATATGAACGATATTGTAAATAATGCTAAAAATGAAATTGATGTAAATAAAATTATAAATAATTTAAAGGAAAATGATAAAATAATTAGTATTAATAATGACATGAATAAAGGGGACATTGAAAATGACTTTTATGCAATTAGTATGGATAAAGAATTGATGGATATATGGAGATAATAATGATAATAAAGATGGTGAAAATAATATTACGTATAATGTTAATGAAATTGATAATAATATAATTGTTGTGCCTAACGTAACAAATGAAATAGATTGTAAATGTAATAATGTTGATAAAAATTTCGATGAGAGTGATAATGAAATTCATGATGTAATTGATATAAATGAAAATGATGTTGATGATGATTTAAATGAAATGAATTTAATTGCTGATGATAATGAATTGAGAAGATTGTTGTAATGATTTGAAAAATGTGTATAACTTATATGATATTAATGAAATTAATTTAGATGATCATGAAAGTAGAGAAAATGTTAATGATGATTTGATTAATAATGGTAAAAATATTAAACCATATAATACTGATGTCGATCCTGATGCTTTATTTTTATACGATATTGAAATGGTTGATTGTGTAATAGATAATGAAGTTAAAGAAGAGGAGTATTTTAATATTAATATGTTAACTGAACAAATGAGAGAAGATGAATTTTTTAAATATGTTGATGATATTGCCCTAAATATGATAGATATTACTGAATGTCAAAAGGAAAAGTTTATTGGAATGATGAGCAAATACAAAAGGTTGTTTTCGTTTAAAAACTTACCCGCTGGTACATATCAACATGAAATTAAATTAATCGATAAAAAGGCGTATTTTTATAAGACGTATCCGATTCCACATGTGTTGCGATCATCTGTGGATGAAGCCATTCGAGAGATGTCAAAGGCTGGTATCATTGAAAGATCAATTAGTCAATACTGCAACCCGTTAAGGATTGTAAAAAAGAAAAATGATACTATTCGAGTATGTTTAGATGCGAGATATCTGAATGCTAATATTGAAATGGATCATGAATCTCCACCATTGATGGATGATTTGATGCGAAAATTTTAAGGTGTTTCCTATTTTTCTACATCAGATTTGACCAATGGATATTGGCAGATTGAATTAGCGCCAACTTCACGACAATATACAGCATTTTTATATAATTCTCAACTGTATCAATTTACAAGAGTGCCGTTTGGTCTTAAAACAGCTGGAAGTGGATTCATGAGGGCTCTTTCAATATCACTGAAATTATCTATTTAACAAATAAATATTAACTAGTAGACAATAATAACTAAAATTATTATTAAAATAAAAATAAATTAATAGAATAAATTAATAAAATTTAACAAGTTTGATAAACAAAATGAAATAAATATATAAAAAACAATAAAAATTATTAATAGAATTGAAAACTATTAATGAACAAAATTAAGAAACATTACGGTCACAATCTCAAAAATTTACGGCAACGAACATCTGTTTAAATTTGCAAAAGGGATAAGCCGGAAAAATATTCAATGAATTTGCGAGGGTTTCAGCGATAACCCAAACGCAAAAATATTTTAGATTATAATCTTAGACTTAGGATGTTTTTATTTCCCTCTCGAAAAAACCCACAGATGTGCCAAATAACCCCTATAGAGGGAGAAAATCAGGAGAAAACGGGCATTTCTCCTCAAAGGAAATTTGTATAAAAAGGACGATTTGTATAACGTCGCTCTCTTCCACCCTTCTTCACTGTTCTTCGTTTCAGTCGCCTCGATTTGAGTAGTAATATTGTGCATTGTAAAATAAAATTAGAAGCAGTGCGAGTCTGGTTATCCATTTTCCCATTTTTCCTGAACCCATCCAATAAAGATCGTTGTCTGTTTGGTAGCAACTACGATCATTCTTTCTTACACAATAATCGAAGAACGGCTGTTTGGTAGCACCGTTCAAAGATTTTTTCCTTATTAAAAAAGAACCCTCTAATTCCCGTTATACCAGGTTAACCAGCTAAAATAGTGCGCGCGATTTGGAAGTTCGCGAAATAACTTGTATCGGTGTGTGTGTGTGTGTATCCCATTGTGTATTTCGACTACAATTAACAACGTCATTGTAAGTACTAGTAGTAAGTTTATTTTTATAATATATTTTTTATAGTATAAAACATAGTTTTCAAATTATTTCGCATTCTCGCTAATTGTTCTCATCGAACTCACGGTCCTTTCCTTATTATTATTATTATAACCACGACGTTGGACATATTTCCGCGGATTGAGTAGAACTCTCCGTTCGCGGTGTGGGACGTAACAATATATATATTCCAATAAATTAATTTATATTTGTATGATGTGAATCAACCGAAATTGTAAAATATATTACATTACTTATTTTATATTAATTGATGTTACTTTTTATTTGATGATTTTTATATAACATGATTAGAATATTTGGTAAATAAATTTGATAAAGTAAATTTTTTATATATTTTTTATTACAAAAA
>JABFOX010001436.1:0-13051 GCA_022817665.1 Axea sp. ZL-2020
ACGTTGTATACATTCTCTGAAAATGTTATATTTTTAATTTTTAGTAATTTATGTTACGCACTAGTTTTTGAACATTTTTACTGTGTAGTTCCATTATTAAATATAAATTCAACATTTAAAACAACAGTAAACGAATTTATTCACGTTTTGACATTTCCACAATTTGATTGATTCTTGAAAAATATCAAAGAAAAATGATTAAATATATAACAAATACATATAACTTGTAAAATTTACAATGGAAAATACACGCGTCTGATTGAGCTTACATTCATCTGCAATATTTTTTTGTTTAGTCATAAATAAGAACATGAAAACAATGTATCGCGTAATTATGAATTGTGCGAAGCGAAAGGTTTTTCCCGTGATTTATTACGTTTACAAGTGATCATTTTACGAATTAGAATGTTCATGCAAATTTAATCGTAAAATTACAACGCTAAAATATTCATGTTGAGCCATTTATCATACGACGCTCACAAAAAATGTAAAATTACGTTCACAAACATCGCGTATTAATGTACAAGTCATTATACAACAAAATTTTAGTTAGGGAAAATGTATTTGAAAACATCAAAAATTTAAAACTTGAATACAGAATTTCACAAAATATATTAAATAATTTATTAAGATATTAAGATGTACAATGTAATTTTAGTATAATGTTAACATTAACATACGAAATTTATCATGCTTAGAGATCAAAATCTCTAAATTTTATACCTTTAATTACGATTTATAATCGAGCTCGAGAACATGAACAATAGTAAAGAAAACAGTTTAAAACCTTTTTTATTTTATCTAATTTGTGTACATTTAACACGAATTAAACGTATTTGACTATTTATTGTACTTTAGTTCAACTAAGTGAAATTATACTTCACTATTACACAGTATATTATTTTACTATTATTTCATACTATAGTATTATAATACATATTTTTTTAAAACTTACCAAAATAATACTATAAAGCACCCATTTTTGAAGATTTTGATAAGATAGAAAATTTGTTATACACACAATTGTCATTGTACGAATCAAAATCCAAGATGAAACAATGATAAGAATTACGCACATTTGTACATATTTTAAAAGAGGTAAATAAACTTTAACGAAATTAATTTTTACACGTCTAAAATGAACAGATAAAATCGTTATTCTTGTGTCAATTCCTTAAATACATTCCGTTATGTGTGTGAACAATTTGCTCTAAAATAGCTCTAAAATATCTTATGTTATGGAATTCTTTGCAACAATGTTGAGTATTTTTGGTTTTCTGTTGCTCACAAAGACAAAGTTTAGTTTCGTATTACATTAAGATGATCAAATGGTTCACTGAACAAAGGAATTATTTACTTTCTTTGTATTAATTACTTACGTTTAATTTTATCTTATGATGCAAGAACTTTCGGATAGTAAAAAAGTTGTTAATAAATATACTAATGCATCACCAATTTAGGTTTTGTGATCCAAAAACCTAGAAGCATAATGTGAATTAGGTATAGGGCATTTGATTAATAAGAAAAAATCACAAAAAAGGACACAACAGAGTTCGATACATTCGACTCTACACTTGCTAATCCATTTTTGAATAAGTTATACCTTATTACATAACATAAATTTGATCTCGTCAGAAATTTTAACTTAATCCTAAAAATTAAATTTTTAGGATTAATTTTGCAGATACAAAATTTGTTCGCTTTATATATGAAAATATCAGTATTTAGAATTAAAATTACATAAATCAAGTCATTGTCAAAATATAAAAATAGATTCATAATGAAATAAATGATCTGATAAAAAATGTCTTTTAAAATGTAAATGATTAGACAAAAAGACTGTCTAATTGTATCCATACATTTGTTGTTATTTTATAATAAATTTTCTTAAATCACACTTTGATTCGTCTAGAAAATTTGAAAAATGTGAGTGATAAAATAATGATCACATCAGAACACTGAAATAATGGAAAAAAAAGTAACAGAAAAGATACAATATTTTGATAATTATTGCTGGTACATACAATTCTATTCAATAAAAATTTATAAAAAAGGGTTATAAAGCCTACACAACAGAAAGCGAACTAAATATCTTGTGTTTTTCTGGTAACACATTTTTATCTAAGGACATGTCAGAGTATTTTGTTATGATACATTTGATATACTTGGTCATAAATATCTGAGTCAAACACGTATCCGTCTTGACGAAACAAGACTTTTATTAAATTATTTACTAATAGGAACATTACTCCTTACATATATGAAATTTACACTATCTTTTAATAAAAATATCATACGTGCTCAACTTGAATTTAATTCCTTTATTCATCTTCCATGCTTGTCATAAGATATTAACAAAATTGGTTTTTCGCGATTCAAATTTCTGCGTAAATTAATATTTGAAGTTAGAGAACTCACGCGTAACAGCAATTATAATTATTCATCATATTAAATTTACTTAATATAAAATCATTATATAAAAGATGAATTACACATGACTTAACATTTCTATTTAAAATTATCACTGAGTTCATCAAAAATCATACAAATGAATTTACAAGCTTTAATATTTCCTGTTCTTTTATTGTAAAATAAGAGAACTTAATTTGAGTGATAGTAAAACTATTTGTAGAATAATAATTTGATTTCACAAACTATTTCATTTCTTCAACATCTTCTTTTGCACCTGGAATGCAAAATTCATCATTTTAATTTTTTTTACGATTTTTTTTTTTTTCATTATTATATGTAATAAAAATATTGTCAAACCATTGTTTTTTTAACTGTTATACTTTTTTGTGTATTTTTTGTATAGTTGCATGCGAATTTTATTCTTTGTTTACGCCATTTTTATATAAAGTACTATTTAAATAAGGAACTAAAAAATTAATTTTAAATAAATTAGCCTTGTTCAGCTGATATGTTCCCTTATGTTCCTTTGTTCCCTTAATGTGTAGCATGGCATTCATTACAACTAACGTTAATCATTAATGTAAAAAAGTATACCCAGCTTTTGAACTAATTTTAATTTTAGATTTATACTAATTTGTTGTTTAGCGATTTTTATTTAAACCTTTCGTACGTATTTTTCAGTTATACTGGTTTGACCATGTTGAAATACACAACTCTGAATTTGTATTATTTAAAAATATAATCTTTAAACGTTTTTTACCGCTGAAATAAATTATAAATTGTTTGAAGTAAATTATCAGTATAATCTATAGTTAATTGTTACATGATTACAGATTACGTTATAGATTCATTTATAATTTAAGACTTCCTTTTGCGATTTTTCGTTTCCTGAAACTATTTATATTTGATTTAAATTCTGCACAATTGTTCGGAGAACTGGAAAATTTTTGAAATTCGACAAATCTCTGAGATTTATTGAAAAACTCAGTAAAATATAAAACAAAAAAGCTGGAATATTTATTTCATCATAATTAGCATAAAAGAAACTAATTTAAATTTCATTGTGGTGTTAATTTATTCTGACAAATTAATAAAGATAATCATTTATTGATATATAAAATACGTGTTTAATAAAAACTTCATTTTATTAATAGATTAAACTTGGTTGTTTTTGAACCTTCCTTTGAAATAATTTTTTTACATAGAATTCCACAACATATTTTTCAATTTGATTTTGTATTACCTTACGTTTACTTGCATCAACAATTTTTTATTCAATAAATATTAGTTTAAAGTATCTTGAAAAGAACTTGGGCTGTTCACGAAGTACAGTAAATTTGGAAGATTCTCATCTGTTGAGGATGAAAACTAATTTCCATGATTTTATAAAAATATTATATACATCTAATTTAAGAAATCATGTAAATCTTAAATTAATTATTATATATATACATTTTTTAACTAAGGTTAAAAATGATTCAAACTTATATAATTTTGGTCAGTAGAAACATTTTTTAAGTATTTATATTTGTATTAATTTAATAAGTTAAAATTTTTTTTCGATATTATATTATATTAATTATTAATGAAATATGAATTAATGATTTTTTTAATTAATTGAATTAATTATCTAATTCTAAATGTAATTAATAAAATTTAAATTAAATTTAAATCTATAATATTAATTAATAATGTTTTTTGTTAAATTTATAACTGAGAATGTCCAACAAAACTTTGTAAACTTTTTGTGATTCCATAAGAAATACTAATTTTCTTCGGTTTATTATTTACCAGTTTTAAAATAGTAAAATAACCGATTTAATATTATTGAGATAATAGTTCTTTAAATAATATATTTCCTTGACTACAACAAATTTTGTTGAAGATTGTCATTTTACTGAACTCTTCTAATATTGTAATAATATTTATGTAACCTGATAATATGAATGAAACGTTGAAAAAAGAAACGCTTTTGTATTAACTAAAGCTTCGGAGCAATTTTAATCATACTCTTATAACATACAATGCCTTTTCGTATTATTGCTTCACTAGAATGTAACTCATAATTATGCCATCTTTATGCATTATGCGTTACTTTACAAATTTGGCTTTTCTAACATACTTGCCAAATGGTGTTTCTCATTTTTTTAACATTAAATGTATATAAATTATTATTTTTTGTTAATTGTGCTCGTGCACTTTGGATTTTTTATTTGTTATTTTCTAATACACTAATACTTATAAATTCGTTTATTTGTTATAGATAAATAAAAAATAAATATATACAAAATATACTTATGGAACTCGCAAAAAGAACAAATGTGAATAAAATTTACGAAATTATATTATTCTCGCATAAACGAACTAATCATAAATATATACAATAATTATTTTTCGTGTTTTTCAAGTGATATACAATTTTACCATTTTTAAAATACATTGTTTATTTTTAAAATGTTTATTATTTATTAATAATGGATCAAATTTCATCCGAAACATTGAATAAAATGTAATGTAATATATATAACTTTTCTCAAGTGAATATGACTAATTTACAGTCTGTAATTTTATTGTTAATTTCACACATTATATTATTAAACAGGCGTTAATTTATATTTATATTAAAATACAATTTTCGAGTAACAAATACCTTGTCAAATGATTATTCGGAACAAGTTAACTTATTCGTTTACGCTTCGTCTGACCAAATTGCACGTTCTGACTGTACTACGAACTTAATTTCTGTTCCAACAAATTGTTTTAATTTGCTCTTTTCAGTCACAATTTTTATCAACATTACAATTTCAATCACGACATTTTAAATATTATTTTCATTCAAAATCCCAAGGCTACAACACATATTTTTTATTTAATGATCTGAGATACGACGACCTTACTTTTTATGAATAATTTTACCAGATGATATTGCCAAAACAATGTATAAATTTAGATTAAAATAATGTTTGTCGTGTTATAGATGCTTTTATAACGCAATATGGAAAAACCAAAATGAACAATCATATTCACAATTAAATACGTATTGCTTTAAATACCAATTATAATAATATAATAATATATCTAATTATAATTATTATGATATAAAAAAAGTTAACATACTTTTAATCAATTAAGAAACATCAAATTGAAGTCTTTGTCGAAAAAATATCACTTATCATTATTTGCAAAAAAATGTTCATTCACCTAATTTCTTTTCAGCAATAAATTTGTAAGATGTACGGAATCGTGATGTTATGGCTTATTAATTATAAATTAAAAATGGCATAAATATTGATGTTACACCAGACTGAATGCCAGTCCTGTTGCAACGTTTCGTAAACATGTCGGAAACTGAGTGATACAGAAGTCGAAGAAAAACGATGACATATCAGAACGACGCGACCTTTTGTAACGATTCGATAACTAAAATGTTTATTAATCATAGCATAAATCCGGGTAATTATGCGATAGCTTCACGTTCGCTTTTTTCACAATCAATTTTGTTGCGAATCAACGCAGTGAGCATTGAGGAAAATTCTATTAAACATCTTTTCGTATTTTTCATTATTCGCTGTATTCATGACAATCAAAAAAAAACAAAATCCAGCGGTAATGATGTTGGAAACTGTTTGTTTGCGATATTTCAACTTCTGCTCCGCGCGCATTAAGAGGAGATAACGTTTTTGCTCTCTGATCCACAGTTGCCCAAAATGCACAAGTTCGTAATTAAATTATAATGAAAGTGCGTCATGCTCGCTTTCTACTTTCTTCTGTTACAAAACTTATTTTTTAACGATTTTACTTTTTTTCGCTTGTAAATGGAAAAATACATCAATATAAATGACTTATGAAACAATTAAGTTATAATAGTAACAACAACAACAACATCAATAATAATAATAATAATAATAATAATAATAATAATAATATAGTTCTCTCAATTTGAATAATTATTAAATAAAGAAAGAAATAATACTAACCATTATTTGAATTAACAAACTCAAAAATTCAATCGCATATTTGTAAATAAACAATTTTGGAACAATTATTGTCTTATTTTACAAAATTAATCTATTTGTGATTAGTTAACGTAAAATTCAAAACTGAGTATATTTATAAATGTAAAAACATAGTTGTACTTTGTTAATCACAAAATTCATCTGGAAATAAAAACTTGAAAATCGTACGTTACGATACTATTAATTTGAAGGTGCGCGAAAGGTACATCGACCAACGTGGATAATACAGCGTGTGGTGAACGTCCGCCTATCCGAGCTGATGGTTACTTCGACGGGTTATCAGTTGACCCCTTCGGAACTTACAAGTTTATTATAGCTCGATCAGTCAACACAATGCGTAACCTTCGATTATTAGACATGCGGATACGACGTGTACATTGGGTTTTCGAAAAAGGGAAAAAAAACGAATAACAAACATTTCGTAATTTTCGCTAATTAATAAATAAATAACGACCACAACTTTTGCATTTCAACTACATCGATTTTTTTCAAATTGTATAAATTTACGTTTACAATTAAAGCGAATGATGGATGAAACCTGAAAACAATTTTTGATTTTATTAATTTCAACTTTGATGTCTTAATTAATCGACGGTGTTGAAATACCTGTGATAATCGGTTAAAAAATTTGAAATGAAATTAGTCTATGTCCAATATGTATGCTACAGTTTGTATTTTGAATAATGAATTAAAAAATATGTTAATATTCAGTACGTTTAAATTATTATCGAAATTTAACTTCCAAACAATCGATATTTAAAATTAATAAATTAAAAATCTTCCTTCTGGTACACGATAACGCTCGAGATCATTAATCGGTCGTAAGCCAATATCACGTGCAAAGCCACGAAAGAAGCACGTTAAATGTCAATTTAATATATTGTTTGTCTTATGCAATTCTTATCAAATTTGCATCATTAATTAAAATTGCTTGTACATTTAGTATTTTTACATTGAAAAACGATGAATTTGCAATTTTTATTCTCTTTTATTTTTGGACATGAATGTTAAAGATTTTAATCTCATGCCCATTTATAGATTTTAAGTACACATCAAAACTCTATGCCTATTCATAAGTTTTTTTTTACACGATCCAAAATTTGTCATGAATAAAACCTGGATTGTTCAAGCTTTATACAAATTTCCAGTTTTTCATTATTAATCGTTAAACAACATTTCTGATCCTTGTAACATTAAAATCTGTAATTAATGTCTAATTAATTATATTTCTGATGCGTATTTCATAACTATAAAGCGTAATCAGAAAAATATGCTGAAATAAAATTCACCGAAATAAAATAGAACAAAAATATTAAACATAGTTGTGCATACATAGATTTTAATCGGGATATTTTATTTCTAAATAGTCATGTGCAACTTAAATTAATTTGTATTTAGTTCATATTAGTCAAACAGATTTATCACTATTATGTTTGCATATAGGGGTAAACATATATAATGTTTGATCCCTACAAAATTTCATTATGTTGAATAAATTTTATTTTTTGATTGATGGATTTGAATTTCGCAGTGCAAATACCCGCCAAATTCAAACTTGTCATTTCTACTGAAATTGAAGGACTGCAACTTTCCGAATAAGGTGTTGCAATATAAATATTCCCAACAATTGCATTCAATGAAAATGCTCACACAATTCCGACAATTGGTATAATTGAAATTAAGTGCCAATAAAATGATAACGACAACAATAATGTTTGTTTCTTAATGTTTCTCTTTGTTTTTGTAGACTTTGCTCGACGCTTGTGAGGTTGATCTGAACTGCTTAACATGTTCGTGTGCGATGTGTATACAAATTTGTACACGTATACAATTACATAATTGTTCAGTTACTTTTTCGAGTCTTATGAGTTTTACATAATTCAACTAAATCTCGCGCTGTTTGCTTCAGTCCTTAATTGTGATCTGAATTAGCACATTCGGTGAACAAAGTTTCAATTTTTATCGCGTCATAGTAAACGCCGATAAAATAATTGTAATCGAAGGCTCGTGAAATGTAGAAAATATAATTTAATAACAATCTAATGAATATGTTAAACTTGTTGGCAATTAATTTTCAAAAATTACTTCACAGTTTATGGCTATCACATTGTACCATAAAAGTGATGTATTTAAAATAGAAGTCTATATTCTATTGATATTTTATATCAATTGAAACGTTATTGTATTTTCGCTAATTACTTTATAAGAATTTTCTTATTAAACAAGTATATTGCAATAATGAAAATTATTTATTTCAAATAATAAATTGGAAATAATAAAATAGGTTAATATAAAAAAACTATTAATGATGAAACTGTGGCATGATTGTAGTATTAATTTACTCATAAACTCATCATTTTAATTAGAACAAAAACACTCATATTTCTGTTATATCAAAGCATTTGATATATATATATATATATACATACTTATATATATATATATATATATATGTCATAGAAAAATCAAGTTTGGGAACGTTTCCAACCAATTGTTATTTTATAGCGAAGACGAATCATTTAGCATTCTTGCGAGTGATAAAATTATTTTCTATTGTAAAATTGTAATGATACGTTCTGCAGCGTGTAAGAAAAAATTTACTGTTACAGTGCAATTTCAGTGCAGTTACATGCAATTGCATGTTATATAAATTAAATTACGCGCGTTAAAATATAAACATAATGATTTAAAAGTTCTTGTATAAAGCAAAAATATGATTGTGTCAAGTATATTATACTTCATTAAAGTCGTTCATATTTAATTGAAGTACTTAGAAATATTTATTTTGTCATTGTCAAATCTGTGTAATACAAATATTTAAAACATAAAGCATAATAAAGATATAATATATATCTTCCTTTTTAAAACACTTTACATGTATTTATAAGCAAAGCATATTTGCTATCACATCATAATATTTGTTTATTACTTTCATATAAACTTATTGATTTGTATCACTTATCTATCCATTATTATTTAAAATTTATTGATTTTTTTATAAAGTCAATGGACAAATATATTAATTTTAATCTGTGTAATTAATTTATATTATATATAATTATATTATGTTTAAATATATTTATTTTTACATGCTATGTTCCTTACTTTATGCATAATTTTTGTATTATTATTTCATGCCATTAGGAATATTTATAATTATTATTTAAACTTTACCAACGAAGCCAAACATTAATTGATTAGATCAAATTTATTTAATTTAATCTAACATTTTGGATCGTTTACAAATCCATTTTCAAAGATTTATAATCTATAAATACAATTTATCACATTTTTTGTATAGTGTAAATTTAATTGACTTTTGCAAACAAAAGTATATATTATTTTTAAATGTTTAACATAGTTAAGGTTCTGTATATTAATTTGTTTTTAACAAAAGTTTTTGACAATACAAATTTAATAATTTGTATTTAATTACTTGAGTCATAAATTTTGGAAATTAAGTATTACTTCATTTATTCAATACAAGAGAAGCCTTCTACAAATACGTATGTTAATAATAAATGCTTCATTCTTAAACGTTATAGTACTGTAATAAAATTATAATATATAGGTCAGTATTTAGACATATATAACCATCATAAAATATAAAATATAGCATCATAAAAAATGTTCTAAAAGCAATCATTTATTTACATTTAAGTTAATACTCTACTATAACATTGTTTTTGGTTCTTAATTAATTATATAAAAAATTGTTTATAATAATACAAATGAATAAAAAAAACTAACCAGTATTGAAACAGAAACTTTTTTCTGCGAAATACAATTTATTTGTTATAAATTAGGTAAATTTGTGTCGTATTAAAAATGCTGTATGGTTTTTAAGAGTACGCAAATGTTTTCGATATTTGTTCACAAAAGATTTTCACTAATATTAAACAAATAAAGTGAATTTTATCAGAGGTGTAATGTTAGACATCTGGAATATTACTAAAGTATGAATTGGTGAAACTCTGATAACCATAACGAATAATCGTCAGATGGGACAAAGTCTGGCGAATACTGGCAATAACTTTTCCACGTGAGAATGAGAGATATTATAAAGAAAAGTTTAACTGGCAGTGATCCTTTGTCATTAAATGGTCATTTTTTGTTGATTTCTTTGCTCAACCAATTCAATTGCATACTGTGATAATTGACTATAACTGTCCAATATTTCTTATACAGGGTGATTTGTGAAGAACTGATACATTTCTTTCTTTAATTATTCTGTTCGAAATTCACTCAGTGCTCCAATTTTAGCACCAAATTAAGCAGAATGTTTTGGAATTTCGATTGCCTTTCGCTAGAAGCACACATGTTCATGTTTTATTGCTAATTGTTAGTTTTATTGTTTTGGCAACTGTTTTGGAGATTTTGTTCTGGCCAAGTTATTGACAACAGAGTCTTTCAACGAGTGGCAAGTAATATGGAACAATGTGCTGAGTTTGCCTTATGCAAGATGGAGGACATTTTCAACATTTGCTATAGAGGTAAATATCTCAAAATTTCTGTGCGTTTCAGATATAATAAGTTGTTGCTAATATACCTCGTTTTGAAACAGTTAAAGAAATAAATGTGTTAGTTCTTCATAAATCATTCTGTATTTATAATTCATTCAACAGATTCGTTTCTTATCATCGGATACACTTTTCAACAAAAAGCTTTTTGTTTTTATTTGGAAAGAAAAGAAATGCAAGCGTCAGTTTATCGTGTAACCGAATGTTCACATACGGGTTCCACTTTTGTTCCTTTTGTACTTTATCCATCTCATGTACCCGCCGTAAAACTGATGACCGATCTACTCCTAAACGCCTCGCTAGTTGAACACTCGATTGAACAGAAACTTCGTTCAGTAGCACTTGCAAATCATCGGTTCTGTGGCCTCACTGAGGTCAAAGTCACCATTTTAAAATGTGAAAACCACTTACAGCACATATTTCATAGTGCATTCACTATAGGTTCATCTCTCATAGTAACATACTCGCTATTTAGAACTTTTGCGTACTCGTAATTGTTTCATAATTAATTTTTATTTTACATTTTGCTATTTCATAATTATGAATATTTCAATTTGTCTGAAAATTCGTAATGTATTTGTAAAAATAAAATATTCGTGAACTTTACAATGTATTCGTACTCAAATTCAGAAATGTCACTGGTTTATTAACATTATTCGAAATTCAGGATGTTGTTATATTTAATAACTAATATTTGCGTGATGTTTTGAATATTATCTTACGTTTAAGTTAACATATTACAAAATAAAACAACGTGCAGTACACACTAATCCAAATAATTTATACACTTAATTCCTATTATTATTGGAAAGTTATTTAATTACAATTTTAGTTAACACGTTTGAATTTAATTTTCCTATTATCCACGTAAATATTATCATGTATTATATTTATATATTATGAATACATTTTGCATTGCACAATGCACAAGCATGACGTAAAAATTGTGTTACTAAGTAAATGAAAATAGTACTTGTGAAAAAGATTGCGTAATATTAAATTACTTTATAAAATGCCAAAATTTTTTTAATTTTAAAAGAATAAATAGTTATTAACAGTATTAATTCAATGCTTTCAACATTAATTAATATTTTTATACCGTGCCATATAAATAATTTCACAAAATAAAAAATTATTATTTTTTGGTAAAATTTTATTTGCTTGTAACACATCACTCAATAAGTCTAAATAAGGAATATACCTATTTTTAGACATTTTTAGAAAGAAACCAACGCAAGAAATCCTTTTTATTTCGCTCCAACAGCTCCAAACAGCGCTCTGAATTGTCAACGCGTCGTTGTTTTTGTTCCGGTGTGAGCAAACGCGACACTTACTTCGAAAGCAACTTACGCGTGCTCAAATTTTCATGTCAAATTGCAAACACACTATCTTCTGATATCTTTAATGTCAGCTATCTTACGCAACTTCACTTTACGGACTTCTAAAACTATTTTGTGAACTTTTTTTATTTTTTCCGGAACAACTGCCGATTTTGGACGACCATTGTTTATCACGATCGGTATTTGTACGATTACCTTTAAATTCAACATACCAGTCAGATTTCCATGATGCAGAGTCTCCATAACGCTTATCAAGCCACAGATTTGGCTTCAGCGATATTTTTGCCCATCAAAAAACGATGTTTAGTCAACACACGAAATTCTTTTTTATCTGTTATTTTGAATAGTACAAAACTGGCGTCATTAAAACCACTATAACTCGTAAACTAATTATCAGAATGTCATAAAATTTTAACTGGTATAATTTGAAGGATTGACTATCCAAAAACCATATGGATCGGTCAATAGTATCAAACCGAAGACGTATTGAGTGATGTGATATTATGTATGTAGAGAAAAATTTATTAGAAATAATTGTTGTATAAATATTAGCAAAGAGTTATAATTATAATAGAAAACAATTCTTAATCATTTATAACACGAACATAGTTTTTCTTTTGACATTTGTTATTGATACAGCAAAAGATATTTCTTTCATATGTTTCAATTTTATCCAAACTTCAATAAGATTTAATAAACACTTTTATATTTATTGTTATAATTATCTTTTGAGCTAAATATGTAAATTATAAAATGAATACAA
>JABFOX010001437.1:0-13042 GCA_022817665.1 Axea sp. ZL-2020
TTATATAGATTACTGAAACACGATGCAGACAAATTATTGATATTTTTGTACTCTTTGAAATTTAAAATCCAACACGAATGTTGCTAAATTACGCCTTTTAAAAATCGCGTTACTGCTTTTTTATTTATTTCGACTACTCCCAATATTTTTATCTTGTTCTTTACTGGATAGATTATCAAAATATTTATTTTTACTCAAATTCTCGCCTTCGTGTGAAATTTCTACTGTTTTAGAACTACCTTCCTCTAAACTGGAATTTTTACTAATATTTTTACTTCCTTCTTCATCTTCATCATCATCATTATAATAATCTTCGTGATCATTATCATGTTCTTCACTATCATCATCACTTTCCTGTGAAGCCCTAACTTGAGAAATTCTTTCGTGATATTCATCAGCATTTTGTTCAGTCTTTTCAATTTCTTTTGCTATATCATTTTCCAAATTTCTAATTCCTTTTATAACCACACTTTGAGGATAAATATCTTCATTCACTTTGACCTTACCACTAGATTCCGCATGAGTATCTTCGTGAGAATTGTTCTGTTTTTTCCTTTTGGTTGGATAATTTGATTCACCTTTATCATTATATTTATTTCGTAACTTTCTTCCAAATTCTTCTTTAAAATCAGCATCTCTTATATGGCCAGCATGATCATAAGCTGAGTCTTCGTAACCTTCTTCTGTATAAACCGTATTTGTTTTTTTATTTGTCACAACTTCACGTAATCGGTTAGCATTTTCTTTTTCTTCGTCAGTTGTAGCCTCATCAACAGCATATTTTTTTGGAACTCTTTTCACTGTGTGTTTTCCTCTAACTTGAGCATATAGTTTCGTAGGTACAAAATCAAGAAATTCTTCTTTCTTTTTCGGATGAATTAGTTGTCCATTAGCTGTATATTTAGGTTTTGTTGGAACAATCCTCGGCTCTTCATGCTCAGAATACGGAATTTTATGATCTATGGTATTTGATGTAGTTTTATCTTTTGCATTTTTATTGAGTCTCACTTCATTTGATTTTATGGGATAAGTTTTATTATAATATTTCGGTATAGTTTCATTGAACTTTAGACGAACATTTTTAATAGAATTTGCCTGCAATTTGTTGTCATTTTTCGGCAGTGAGCACAGAATTTCGTTATAAGGTATAAGTAGTACAACCAAAAAGAAGTCTATTTTGGCCATTTTGACGTACTCATTGCTGCATTGATAGCTTCACACACATATAACGATGATAACCTGTGAAAATCATTAAATTTGTGTTATATTATATATGTTAAATGTCGTTAAATTATTTTTTATATTTTTATTAAACATTAAAATTGAAACCTCAAAAATATTGAATATAAAATTTTAGTATCACATATTTGGATGTAAAAGTTTTCAATCAATTTATTTATATAAAAAATTTATTAAAAACTTTTATATGAAATTACGAATCATAATTATTTATTCTCCGCAATAAAAAAAAATACTTACATACAGAAATATAGAAATTGATAATGTGAAATAATTTTTCAACAAAACGAAAGTACGCTATAAATTTTAACAAAATATTTCTCAACGTCAGTTACAACAATTTTATGATATATGTATATTTTATATTTTTTTAACAACCCTAATGACGATAGTAATAAATAATCGTCTATTCATTGAAGCACTATATACTTTTTCATTTTCGTTGCATAGGAGTCCATTATTTTATTTTTATTGGAAACTAGTCTGTTTCATTCTTATTATAAAATTCTATAAATATCATTTATGGATTCATTAGAATTTTTTACATTATAATATATTTTAATATGTATTAAATAAATAAAGAGAACATTGAAATCTAATAATTTCAATTTAAAAGTAATTTTTATAGTTCATTCAAAGTTAACCGTTTTCAATTATAGTATTAACATTGTAAATAGAAATCGATATATTTTCTTTTATTTCAATTTTAATTTTAATCTTAAATTGTTTAAATACCTAGTTTTCTCTTAATTTTATACATCAACTTTACAGTCTTTAGTATTCATAATAATAATATTTATTTTTTTAAACTCATTGTTAACATATTTTTTTAATACTTATAAAATCATCGGTTTAATAAAATTTAATTCGAGCCGTTTAATATAATTTTCAATTGTGCATTTGTATTATTGTTTATAATATAATTTTTTCAAACTATAAATCATTCGAATTAGAATTTCAGTTACATAATTTTTATTCAGTTACAACAGTGAAACAAACTTGTTAATTATATTATATGTAAACTGATAAAAAGTAACCTGATTACACTGGTTTACAGAGTAATTTATTTAATTATATTTAACTACACAATTAATGCAACTTTATCATACATTTAAAATACTTGCCTAATATTTTCAATTCATAAATATTTTTAGTGTAATACTCTATGCATCATCGCTTTAAAAATGAGAAAACAAAGAGTTATTGGATTAATAGACATAAATTCTAATGATATTTTTGAGTTGAGCATTCATGTCATTCATTAACATATTTATCTCAAATAAAAAATAAAAAAAAAAAAAAAAAAAACATACGATGCATTCATGAAAACAAATATTTTTTTAATTTTACAAAAATAAATTTATAATCGAAATCACTTCGTTTTTCTCTACTTTTATACCAGTGTTATACACTTTGTTGCATAGCATGTAATGAAGATCTTTAACTTCATAGTAATAGCGTTATGAAGTTGTAACATTCAATAAACAATGATCCTTTACTTTATTGAAGCGATGGTATTACTGCTGACAAATTGTAAATAATTTTAAATTTAGTACATGTCAAATAAAAAATATTTATTTCATTTATTTTTTGTATTTTATCGTATTATAAATGTTTATTTTAAACAACAAAATTAATACAACAATAAATGTAGTTATATAAGTATCATGTTTTTTAAAATCACTATTCCTGTTCTGTATGAATTTTGTTTTTCTATAGTGAGATTAAATTTGTTCAAATAAACAAATAAATTTATTACATTTACATAATAGAGAGGTTTTTATATTAACAGATTAATATTTAGCATCATACATATTACACATTAATTTAATAGATTATATCTTTTTATATAAGAATAGTATACGTATAGTTCATTATAAACAAAATATACTGCAACATTTTAAACTACTGATCAAATTTTAATCCATCTGATTTACTAAACAAGAATCGTATAGTAATAATATGATAAATAAGAAAAAAAGTTGTTATGCTGTTAATGTTAATTATAATTTATGCGTATTTAAATATATAAAGATAAAGAGAAGTTATGATTAAAAAAGTAAATATAAAGTTAACATAAAGGGCACGTTTTATTCCAAAATATTAATAAGTAAAATAGAAAGAAAACTTATAATAATAATGTTTCTACTTTACGTATGACCATTTCATTTCAAATAAATTCTTAAAAATAATTGTTCTTTGCTTAAGCAGAAACTTTGCTTTGTATTATGTAAAATTTAATTTCATGAAATAAAAATACGTGTATATGTTTATACAACATTATTTCAATTTATAGCTAAGTACAGTGAACAAAAAAGTACGTAATGCAATTTTTACATCACATTAAATACTTACATGTTAAATTCAGGTAGTTTTTGTCGTTAAAAATATAATTCGTCAAAGTATAAGTTTTATTCTCGGTGGATAGAAAGTTGTTTTCTTATTTCAGTATTCATTGATTTCTACTCATTTTTTTCACGAACAATAATATTTTTTCAAAAAAGTTGTAATATAACGACATCCATTGGTGATTAATTAAAATCACGATAAATGTGTGTGAAATTTAATAAATAATTATTAAATCAATTATTTAATGTGACTGAAATTCTGTATTTAATAATTAACATTATCATTAATATTATTGTATAATATTATCCTTTATATTGTAAATTTCTTTAATTATATTTTTTCTTTTACAATTAATTAAATCTAAAACCAAAATTGTAGATTTTATCAATTTTATGCATTTTGAATCACAACGGTATATTATAAAAAGTACATTATTTTTCCTTTTTTTATTGAAAACGGACTTACTTATGAAGGAACATTTATTTACAATTATTCACTTTTTCATTCAAAATTTTCCCTCTTCTAAATAAAAGTTACGACTTAAAAATATGTAATTAGAAATTATAGCAACTCAGAATTACGTCTTCAAAAATATTGCACCTTTAAAATGTTTGAAAAATAATGTCCACTTTCAAAAATCCAGGCACATGAAGAACCACTTGTAGAAACACTGCAAAAACACCCAAAAGTCTAACTGTACATTCTTTTCGTTCGTATGATCTTCACTATCAAATTTCTTATCGCACAGAAATCCGTCAAATCGTTTCTTCGAAATCAAAGAAGTTGGTCCGTAAACCTATAACTTTCTTCCAATACTGAGCGCGATACGGAGATTGTATCCTAATATATATTTCGCGGGAGATAGGATGAAAAACATCCGGATACGGAACAACGTATTTCAGCGTTACAACATAACAGCTTCTTATTCCATAATTGATGGACAATGCACATTTAACATTGTAATTAATATAAAGTAGTCGATAGAAAGGCATTATACGAGGTTACAATTCTACATAAAAGAGAATTATTTATTATTAATAGATGTTGTTTTCATGTACTTTTTTGTCTTAAGAGAAATTCTAGCACAAAAACGTAATGTATGATCAATTTTCATATAAAATTGTAAGAAAAATTATTGAAAAAGTTATGTCATTAATGTTTGAACATCCATATTGTGAATTATAATAATTATAATAATTAACTAAAATCAGAATACAAAAGTTATTATCATTTATTTTTTATCATATTTAGGTGATCTATCCTTTAATAAAATAATTTATTAATTAAATTATATTATTGATTAATCCATATACTCTTCCTTATAATATGCTTAAAAATTGTATTAGTGGTGAAGAAGCCGCATTTTACAACATTTTCAACTAATATTAATTTATTGATAGACAAATTTTCTGTGAAAAAATTTCAATCAATAATTCAATCAATAACTGAATCTGTGACATATAATTAACAGTATTACATAACACAGAAAAAATTATTTTAAACGCATCAATAGTTTCGTATTGCTATACTTTCTGTTCATGAACCTGTTTATTCTTGATTGAATGATATCTAGCTGATATGTCCAAATATTGTCCAGATAATATTTTTTAAATTTCTAATTTCAGTAAGTATTAAAAGGCAAGTTTTTTAACAAATTAGACCAAGTTAAATAAAATAACAATCCAGGTTTATCATAGTAAACAAAAACTAAAAAATGCAAATAAAAATTTGTAATAATCAATTGTAATAAATTTTGTTTGTTTATTGAAAATAAGTTGATACAAAAATAGATGAGAATTTTTAAGTTATTCATTTAAATGATAAAAATAAATAAACTAATGCTTGGGTTGTTAGAAAACTAATATTCTTATCGTGTTTATGAGATCTTAAAAAATAAATATTATCGCAAGTTTATTAAAAAATACTGGTATTATACTTTTATTTTTTATAGTTTGTTTATTCGTATTTATTTGTTAAATAACAAATTTTGTAAAAATAATCTGAAATATTGCTGGAACTTTTTATAGTATTATGTTTATAGACATATGTATATTTCTGAAATAACTAGAAATATAATTAAATTGTAGCATATTTTTAAAAAATTGAACTATATCAAACAATCTTGGTAAAAATATCAAGAATATTTTGTTTTACTATGAATAGTGAAAGTAGATAAAATTGGAATAAAAATGAAAGAGGTAAATTTCTTAATTTCTTAACATTTGGGCCAAATTACACTATTTTATTTCGTACATTTTCACAGCATCATTATTACGAATGATTTATGTATTAATGAGTTATTGAAGAAACATAAAGCATTACATGAATATGTATGTTTACGAGCAAGTGTGTATGAAATTAGAAATAAAATAAATAAATCTGAAAGAACTACTTAATGCTTTTAGTTTGTTTTGCATGTTTATTTTACTGAAAATATTGTTTGATAATTTTGATAAACTGTTTGAAATAAAAATAATATATTTGCTTTAGAAAAATTGTCTGTTTATTATAAGAGGATTAATATTTATAAAGATTAATATTTTAACTAAATTAATTCTTATAGTTAGAAAAAACTTTTAAAGCAATTTTTCTCGTTTGTTAGGAAAAAAACTTTATACAATTTAAAGATTAATATATCAATAATTGTATAAATACTGGATTATATTTTATGAAATTCTGAAAAAGAAATATTGACATTATAAAAAGAATTGCTCAAATGACTAAACAAAATTTTATAACAATAACTTTTTTGGATGAATTAATGTAATGCGCTAGAATAGTGATATAATCTAATGTCAAAACAAAGTTTCGACAGAAACATGAGAATCTGTTCTGATAATTCACGCAATATTACATTATTGACTGATTTAAACGAGTAAAAAATAGAATTGACTTTCATTGAACTGATTTTATTTCTACTGTACAATTTCATTTACAAATTACGAGAGCAAAAAATTAATTTATTAATTAATTATTAATAATAATTAATAATCAGTATAAAATTAATTTAAAAATATAATGTTTTTACTACAAACTAATTGAACTACATTAAATATAAAACATTCTAAAATGAAAAATTAAGTCACGTCATATTTATAATATATATGTTACTATTGACCGAATTATTTATATTCTGAATAATTTTCCGAAACGTTTAATTAAAACAAAAATTATTTAATTAATCGTAATAATAACAATAAGAATACTTTTTTAGTTTACATTAATATTTTATTTAGTTTTACATGAAGCTTTTATTTTTTTTTTATTTTATATTTAATTTTTTATTTAATTTTATTTCTAATTTAAAATTAAAATTGTAATTTTAACTGAATTTCTAATTCATCTGAAAGTGCTATATCATTAACTATACTAGATTTTATGAAACTGATGTAAAAAAATCGCAATAAATATTTAATAATAAAATCTTATTTAAGATTATTAAATTATTATATATTTATTAAAAAATTCGTAAATATTTGTGATATAATACATTAAAATCATTATTTATTTTATCACTATAACAAAAAATGTATTTTATGGAAAGCTATAAATGTTTAAGAAAACTGAAATCTGTTTTTAAACAAATTTAATATGATAAATTTTAGAGGAATGTTTTGTAATGTATAAAGTTAAAATTTATAATTTTTTAAATAATAAATAACAAAAGATTTATCCTAAATTTAATATTAGTTAATTTATTTTTAATTAAATTTTGGTTTTGCGTGTTAAAAAATATATTCTAAATTAAAAGCGTGAAAAATTAAGTAGCATTTTTTAACTAAATTTCAAAATTTTACTTAAATTAACAATATCATATACAATACAAATTATTATGTATTGATAATTTGTATGTATTATTGTCGTTAATTTGTGGTATGATACATTTAAATAGGCGTTAATCTATTTTTTAAATTTTATTGACAAAATAATTTTTACAATATTAAAAAATCTGATTTCAAAGACAATTCCGGTACAGAATAAAATTTAAAGTTTCATTTAACATTGCTGCAATGTTAATTTTTGTAACGTTGGAATAATACAAACTCATCGCCAAAAAAGGTCAAAAATCGTCTATACAACATTTGTAACAAAGTTTTTAATTTCGAGATATTGCAATACCGTTACAAAAGTAATGAAAAATTGTTAAATGACATTTAAACTTAGGAATAATATTTGTGTAACCGACTGTAACGTTACCACAACATTACTTTTCTGTGCGGGTTGAAACGTAATTTAACATTCATGTACTTATGACAATAACCGATCAATTTCTGAACCTATTTGAATTCCAACAAAATTATGACTTTCTAGCATTTAATACTACTTGTCTTGCTCAGTCTAGTTTACTGAGTCGTGTCTTTTATGATAAAAATGTGGACCGTTTTTGTCAACACGCTGTGATTGAAAAGAAAGTTGAGAGCGGACACGCTCCAGGGATCAATACGGAACACCTGAGAATCTTTTGGAGACAGTGAAGTAAAGGTGATTGGATCAAATGGATTATCGTTTCCGATTTCCTTTTAAACGGCGTGCACATTGACGACGGCTTGGCGTAAATAATTGATTGTAAAAATGCATATCGATGAGCTATTAAGTCTGATAGACGTTCCTCATCAAACAAGAGTTCCGCCTGGAATGATGATAGTCAATTGTACAGTTTACTGCTAAATTTAGATTCTGCAAGAATTGCAAGAAAATTATTTTTGCTTAAGAATACAGATTACACCAATTTCTGCATAAAATTTATATTAACCTTAGAAGTGTAATTATTTATGAAGAACATTTATTTTATGTAATTTTTCTCAGGTTTTATGTAACCACGAGGAGTAATTTTATTGTTCTCCATAGTCACATTAAAATCTACAAAAATTATACAATCGATAATCAGGCGCGATTGAATAAAAATTTATAATGATTTACTTTAATATAAGAACGAAATGCATATTTATATCAAATTTGTTAAATGCAATATGCAAGTGGTTAAATATTAAAATGCATTATATTTATTTTATAAATAATACATTTATGAATATTATAACAAAAGCTGTACAGGAATCGATTTTTAGTCCACACATCTAAAAAACATCTGAAAAACATCTGTTACAATGAAATCCTTCACGTGGAGATGCTAGATAGCTCGATATACTGATAGGGTATGCCAATGATATATCAATATATCCGACTTATATACCCTATATATACGTTATATAGGCGGGCAGCGTAGGAAACCTTCATTGAAGGCTTGAGAGTATTGAGATGCGTACAGTATTAAATGTATGAGTACGGTCGTTTAACCACAAACGAGACAAAACTGATCCCGAATGAAATTCGGTACCAAAACAGATCAGGTACTATTTTATTATTATTAGAATACTGAATAATTTCTATTTCACAGAACCAAAATTCTAAGACTAATTAAATAATTGCTGCTTTTCGGTACCATAATTTAATACCGGGCCAGTATTAAATCAAATTATCTGATTGATTTTATTTTTATTTGTATTTTCAAATGAAATAATATTACATGAAATCGATTTTAAAATTTTTATTTAATTTATTTTCGTTTTAAATTATATATTTTTAAACAATTTGCTATCCATTTCTATATGTATAATTCTTGTTTTAGAAATTAGTATTTTTAAAAAATCTGAAAACTATTCTTTTGATTATTTTTGCTATCCTCAATAGGGCGTAGCTTAAGTAAAAATCTATACGAATATTGTCATATTAGTTTTTATCAAAAAAGTCATCATCGTTCGAAGATGGTAAAACACAGTTTTTACTATATTTTTAAATGATTTATACATAAATTTTCTAAATTTAATTGCAATATGAGTAAACTGATAGAATTTTGTTTGCATAATGTTATACTAACTTGTCAACAAATTAATGATAATATTGTAAGAAATAGTTTTGTACTATAATAATAGACAATAGCTGTACAAATAAAATAACTTTTTTTTTCTTCGTATATGTGAATAGAATGAAGTAGATTGTTCATTACGACACTTTTTATACATTTCTTTAATGTTATTGCATTAAACAATTATAAGACTAAAAATGACAAAATAATTAATTAAATAATTATCTTAAACTAAATTCATCAAAGTCTATAACTTTCTATGAAGTAAAACACACAATAGTATTTTATAGAAAAATAAAATGTTGTCATGTTACTGAATAAGAAAATGCATGCAAAGTGATTTGCCATTGCAATAAGTAAAAGCAACTCGCATGGAGCAATATAGAGAAAACAAATGCAAGGTCTATTATACTTTCCTTTATATCGATTCTTTTTATTAAAGTTTGCAGAATGTTATGCAAATCAATGATTTGTAACTAATTTACAATTTATTGTTATAAATTTAACGATTATTAAAATTAAACAAACTTCATACATTTAACACATACATACAATTAAACAAACACATACATACAACAAAATAACACATTATTTTAATTTTTTGTATTATGAGCTATTTTAATTACAAGTTTATCTCAGTTCAATTTTTATATAAAAAATTGTGTACATTTTTTCATTGAATAATAGAAATTAAGCCATTCAAAAATTCCTGCAATATAGAGTATAAAGTAACGCTAACGACACCACGATAAGATTTTAAAAATGTTCAAATGGTACACATTTCCAGTAATTTTAACGTTTTAGTTTTAGAGCAAGTTTCAAGATAATCAGGTGTCATCACACCTAAATAAATTTTTATCTGAAAAGAAATTTTAAACACCGTTCTTCAACATATTTATACACTTAAAAATCTCTGAAATTAAAATATTATCAGTGACAACCTCAATCGTGGATACTTTATTTACCATTAAACAACAGTAAAAAATAATAGTTTTTTCTCTTTAATAAAAATAGAGAAAAGTTAGATGGTGAAGAACAACTCTTACAACGAAGAGGTGATGTAGAATTACTACCCATTGGTCCATCTTGTCAAAGATTTAGTAGAATGAATTCTTTCGGTTTTAGTTAATATTCATAATTTAAAAATTCCAAGTTATTTTTTGATGTAAAATGTTCGAAACTCTGTAGCATTAAAAAACAATATAATTATGAAACTAACTTAGCTGTTTTGTACGAATGAATTATTATATTATCATTAGAATAATACAATCTGGCAAATGTTGAATTCCATAAACGAAAAAAAGGAACTCATGTATTTCGCTTTTTGTTTAATAAATATTAAATTTAATTTGTTTAATCATTTCTAAATAATTTGCAGAATGTTTATTTTAGACATTGTTCCTGGTAAAACACTGTTAAAATGTCGAAATACGTATGTATATTCAGTAAAAAGGATTTCTAATATAGAATTTATTGTCGTTAATAAGGTATTTCATTAGTACTTAATTATTTTAATTTATGTAAAAAAAAAAAGATAACTATGAAATTTTTTGTGCCAATTAACAAAATCAATATCTCGAATGTATTAAAACTAAAGGTTAAAATTATACATAACATAAAAAAATAATGGTTTAATACAAAATTAATTTACAGTACATAATACATTGAAAATAGGTCAAATAAGTTGTTTGTGGGAACATTACTATACGCAGTGCCATGTCAAATTTACCAAATATTATAAATTGTTCCAGCGAAGAAGAAATTTATAAAGAAAAACTTATAATACACTTTCGCAGAATTATAAACTATCTTTTCTATTCGTTATTTTTAATATTTATATAATTTAAATTAATATACAAAACGATATCCTTTATGAATAAGAGAGATTCACTACAAGAATAAAATCTTGATTGTTAAAGAATTATTAATTATATAAATGTTAAATGAAACTGTTTTAATGAGAATTTTAGGTAACGTCAAACATCAGTCAAAAATTGGAAGATCATGTATGTGAAGAAACGTGTTACTAAATTGAAACTTGTATGATACACACTCCTACAAATCCTGGAATTGATTAGTAGGATCTATCCAAAATTGAATTACTTTTAAATTAAAAAAAAATCAATTAATGTACATTATAATTATATTTTATTAAATAATTATACCTTCAAATATTAAATATGTTAACAATTTTTAATTAATTGCGATCTGCAATAACTACATAAATAGAACTGTTATTATAGCATTAATAAATATTATAGATTACGACTTGTATATGTAAATTTATTTGAATTGAATTTGTTCGTTATAAAAGAAACAATTTCTTAAATACATAAAAAGAATACTGAAAAGTATAAATAAATCAATATACAGTCAAAAAGAACTTGAATAACAAATTAGCGATCTTATTCGACTAATACACAAGTGAAATTTGTAAAAATGTATATTTGTCAAAAGAAACTTGAATGACCAGCTCATACATCATATTGGCCTATTGTACAACTGCACATTGCATTGCTAAGCTCCTTGCATCTAGGTGTGTGAGGGGGAAACAACTGACGAACTAATTATCTTTATCAAACAATTTTTAACTGCTAGCTTTGTTTAGATAGAAAATGACACAGTAAAGACCAGATGAGTATAGATCAAATTATACTGCTAATAATTCAGTACAAAAAATGTATAAAATACTTATAATGTAGATTTATTTAATATAAAATTATATATTTTACAATTAAACTAAAAATCATATTTTGAATATTCATTTGTACCAAGTGTTAAGCAATATTTAGGTATCTATATTTCTCATAAACAATTTTAACCCATATGTTTATATATTCCAAAAGCCCATATTTGCTTTATGTATCTCATTGGACATGAGTTATTTGTCAATAAATAAATACAATTGTGCATTTAATGTATATATTTTGCGTTACAACTATAATATTAATAAGGAATAAAATTCATGATTCATAAAAGTTAAAAATGTGCAAATTATTATTTAAAAGGTTATACTATGTGTCAGTTATCAATAAGGTGTATTTTAGGAAATTTTGTTAAAGAATAACTACAGTAATGTGACTTTTTAAAATTTATTTTATATAAATTTTGCATAAATTTCTTACATATTATTGACCTGATGTTGTGTCTTTATATACTTTAAACCACACATTATAGGTAAAACCTGTAAAAGATAAATATATTTATATTAATTTCTTATATTTTATAAGTAACATATATTTTAAATAATACATCAAATTTCAGTAGACGATAATATAACTTCAATTAATTTTGTTCAGAAGACCGTCGTCAATTTCATCATTGAAATAAAAAATTACATTTACTTTTTATTAATTCAAATATAACTTTACCTAAAATTTTTTGAAACTTTTCTTGGAGCCAGTTCCTTTTGAAACTTTGATAACGTTGAATCTCACTGTTTTACTGAGAGGTCTACATTCTCCAATGGTTACAACATCTCCAATTTGCACATCTCTAAAGAACCATGAAAAATCAACTTAGTATTTCATAGATAAAATCATAATGTCAACATGTAGAATTTAAACTATCAGTGTAAGATATAACTTCACA
>JABFOX010001438.1:0-13040 GCA_022817665.1 Axea sp. ZL-2020
GTCGGTAAAGATGGGCTTCTAGCTTGCGAGTGCCGTCATAACACGGACGGGCGTGATTGTGAAAAGTGCAAACAATTCTTCTTCGACAGACCTTGGGGTAGAGCCACTGCTTCAGACGCAAACGAATGCAAAGGTTGGTTTTGGTTAAATCTAGAATTTATTATAAGTAATTCTACGATCAAATTAAATGACAAATATAAATATGTACATATAACTTCATTTATATTTGCAAACCATGCATTTACAAAATGGAATGCACCGAATTATTAATTTTTTAGTGCAATCTATTCATTAGAAAATGTGAATTTATATAAGATCAAGTCTTCCTTATATGTTGTTAAAACTGTATGAAAAGAATTTTAAATATAAATAGATTTATAGTTTAATTGATTGATAAGTGAAAATATTTCATACACGAAATACGTAAAAAATGTGGCATAACAATAAATATATTAACTGATTTGCTACACTCAATTTATGACGAATGCAAAATAAACAGTAATAAAATGTTATATTCAGAAAAGAGTTGATTTTTTAAAACTATTTTGATATAACCGGTATTCAAATAATTCATTACTTTTATTTTAAAAAAATCTAATATAAAAACATATTTTTCTTGTTATGGGAAAGAAACACTCTTTAATAATTGGCATAAAGTACTCGATCAATTTGCTAAAATTAAAAACATTAAATCAAAGATAATGTATCTTTCACGCAACGACTTGAAATCAGAAATTGGTAGTGTACAGATGTAATCATGGTCATATGATTGCAGAGGTAAATTAATCTTAAATATGCAGTTACGAAGACATTTATGTTGGGTGAATTTAACAGTCGTTTATACTTCATATACAGAAATCAAACGGAAAAGGTATATTCTGGGGTATAGCATACAAGGCATTTTCAAAGAAATCTGGAAGCTATAAAAGATTTCAAATGCATAATATTCACCGTTATATTGTTCTTTCTTTCTTTATTACATACGATATATATAGATTACAATTCAATTACAAATACATAAATATAAAATAATGCAGAAAAAATTAATTTCAAATGTATAAGTATGAAATAATATAGAATAAAAGTATCACAAATGCAAACTAGTGCTTGTCCAGCATAAAACGAAAAAGGTAAAATGCTAATATGTGTTTATATATATAAAAATATATATGGATTTATAAATAAATTTGTATGTATATATATACATATGCATGTATATAAATACATATGTATATGTATAAATAAATTTGTATATATATATATTAATGTGTAAATGATATATTACATGTTTATGTATTACATTGCAACAAAATAAAGTTACAATTAAAAAAGTTTACGTAGAATTCAAATAGATATTTTTAAACAGTATAAATGAAGAATTTTTATGATACTTTGAAATTTCATTTTGTAGCATACAACAATACATGTTTTTATAAAAATTATTTTATTATATAATAATACATTTTAACAAGTAATATTGCAGAATAAAATTTAAATTAAAAAGTCATTTTATAATTTTGTTTGCTTTTCATTGTTTTTGAGTAAAATAGAAAAATACTTACTTTAAATATACTTTTAAATTGTTGTAAAAGTATAATGTAATATATATTTATATTCATGCAAATTATTAATAAAATTTTAGAATGATATAGTGTTATATTAATGTTTTTTATTAATTAATAATTAAGTTAATAATACGTTAAGTCTCCATGAATTTAAATCATAGCCGGTAGGTTAGTATACTGAAACTATCTTTGTAGTAAATTTCTATTTCGGAGATTTTACTGAATTGTCATCAACGTAGGTGCGTACATAAGTTAAATTCTTATATTGAAAGTATAATATTTTCATTTGAAAGGTTAAAAAAAATTTCTTAATTCGTAAATCTATTGGAAAAATTTAATTTATAAAGATTAAATATAAGGATTATAAGAACTACATTATGAACATATAAATAATATGGACAAAAATTAAGGATGTAAAAATTTATTTCTAATAAAAGGTTGACATTTTTGTCTGTACAAAAAATTTAATTTATGTTTACTCAATTAATTAATATAAAGAGATTATATTCAGTATACAAATTCATTTAAATAGATGTTATCCACTACCGTATAAGTATAATCTTATTAATTATAAAAAATGTACGAAGTTTTCATAATGGCTCCATATTATTTCATATTACGTTTAACTTCAACGAAACGTAGCTATTAGCTAAAATAAATATATAATTTAAACACAAAGGCTGTATAATTGCTAATATTATGAGTACAAATACTTTTTATTAATAACCAGTTTTTATAACTACAAATTTAATAAATTTAATGTATTAATCTTTAGATATTACAGTTTTAGTTAAAAAGAAACTGCATACTTTTAATTTAATTTCAGTAAAAATATATCTTCCTCAGAATACACTTTTCTTATGGTTTAAAAAATTATTCGTGGTTAAAGCTTACCACCCATCGATGTGTTTAAACTATTTATAAAAATTGCCTGTATCTGATATATAACAGTGATGAAAAATATACTCCTTTTCTTTAATAAATGTATTAAAATTATGTTGCAACTTATTAAAGAAAATAATTATGCATACCGTAGTTGAAAATAAATTGAATTTCTCTGAGTTATCTTTTTCAACATTCAGTTTATCATACTGACTAATTTATAGTTTTTAAGTTAAATGTTGCATTTTCAGTAATTCGTTTTACTTTAAAATGTAATTAATTATTCCCAAAAATTTAATTATTTACTTAAATGATAATGTCTTATTTAAATTTTATTTTTCCCTGTGTAATACTTATCTAATTGAATAAAAATCGCAGTATTGCTTTGACTACAAGAATATTAAATTTATTATATTTATCGTATCTTTTATAATTTATGTAATTAATATTTTTCGTGATAAAATTGAACGTTAAATCATTTAATCAACAAATCTAGAATTTTGTGTACGTTTTATAATTTAGTAGGATAGCATTATATTAATAGCTGTACTATTCATACACTTTACGTACTGCTGTCAAATACCTCTTACATCCTACCATCATAAATTCTGGACGCTGTCACACTTTTTACTTCATCACACTAAAGTCTTAACTAAAAAACATTTTTCGTATATGAAAATTCATGAACAGTCCCTAACTTCGCACGCATGAATAATTAATCAGAGTATTTACCAAACCTTATACGCATTTTAGAGGTAGCTCAACGAGTGTTTTTAAATAAAATAAATTTCTAACTATTTTAAATATACATTTAAAATAACTAACTTATTCACACAAAGACGGAAAAATGGTAAAATGCATTTGAATGTTGTTTACTATTTAAATACGATAATATATAACTTTTATGTGCTTCTTTTGTACTTTTTTTCGTGAGGGCCATTTAAACGATTTGTTCCATCGAGCGAATCGTAATCTAGTCGATCTGATTGGTCAAATATCGTAGAAAAACATTCATAATAGGCTTGAAGGGGAAATTCGGAAACTATAAACGGATTGTTGTGTCGCGGAGAATGGAAATTTGATACTTCTTCGCAACATTGCAAGATTATTTACGTTTTGCTTTGCGAAACGAGAAGAGCTGAGTCGATCCGATCTTTTGGGATGAACCCCAAGGTATTCATTCAACGTCTCCCCTTAATTCGAAGCGCTGAAGCGTTACTCGATGTATCCAAGCTGCACTTTGAAATCAAAAACGTTGAGGGTAAACCACCCTCTAAAATCGTTTTAAATCGATAAACATGCGCGTTTTGCAAACCGATGTTAGAAACCAAGACTGCTTAAGGTCTAGGAATTCGAATTAATGACACTGAATAATAACGTCGCTGGATTTTGAAACATAATAAAAAACAAGATTTCAATTACTTTATTAATTCCTCTTAATTAACTTACCTTTTTCTTCAATCTACTTGATGTGCGGATCGCATCGTTGTTTCACATACATTAATAGTTCCATTTGAAAGGCACTAATGAACGTGTATTGCTTGTTTGTATTATATTGGAGAATTGTGATATTGTGTCCGGAAAAATGAGTTAATTAATAATGCTTTCTATACGTGATTTTTTGAATATGAAGTTCGCTTGAATTGTGCGATTCTTTATTAAAATCAAAAGCCTTGTTTAAATGCTGTTTCGGTGAATAATAAAATTTGTCAAAATGTACATTAAATGTGTCGAGTTTCGATTATGTTTCTTTGAATGAAGCACCGTATTAAACTCAAACGTTCCTGACAGATGAAAGCTTCAATTCAAGGCTTGGAAAACGCATCTTTTGTAACATTTATGACGTTATTAGACTGCTATGATACTCAAAGACAGCGAATCTTGTAAGCGAGGAGAAAGTCAAGTATTAAATAGAAATATTCAAATAAGACTCATATTTCGATGTCAAAATAATTATATGCGAAATATTCTTCTGTTGACTTTACAATGTTAGTATATATTTTAGTTATATAATATAATTTTGTGTTATTAATTTAACTGAGCTTGGATTATTTATTTTTTTGCATAAAAAGGTAACGAAATGTCAGTAATAATAAAATTTCCGTTTTCATATTCAAGGAAATGTTCTACAACATTTATTGTTAAAAATGTTCTTGTTCTAATTTGTAGTGGTTTTGATTTTCATTGTAATTTTAATATAAAATGATATAATAATTATGAAGTACATTTTATGCCATACTGAGTATAATTTATTTTGCAATCTCTACTGATTTAAACCTTTAATTACAATTACAACATCAGCAGTGGGTAAATTATGTTAGTACGGAAAAATTGAAACAACGTTATGTTAGCAAATTAACTCACTTTTCAGTTATTGTAAATTCATCAGAACATTTCTATTTGTTCATAAAAATGCGAATGAACACTAAAATTATCAATGGAGAGTACAAAAATGATCATAAAATGATTTACTTTAATTTCTTTATAGCGTATGCGTTATATTTTATTGAATGCAACGTTTCAGTTTTTAACGCCAATCGTAAATAAACCATTAAAAAGAAGTAAAACTAAAGCTCTTTCTCTAAACTATAAATACGTCCCGTATAAATCTCTTGTGCATAATATTTTTCCATCATTATGTTTGGTAAACGCCGAAAATGAACGTAATTCGACTTATAATCGCGCAATGTGATTGACGCAGTTCGAGATAATAAATAGCATGGAAATACAAATGACTGGCTGTCGTCATCATTTTGAATTATCTGACACATAATTTTCTGTAATAATTATTGATGCCGTTGGCATGGTAAATAATTATTTATTGCTCTTTATGTGAATATATTTTCGACGATGTGCAGTGGGCAAGAGGAACAAGACGGGAAAAGGAGAAAAAAATTTTCTCCATGATCCCCTCGATCGGGTCGTGGCGCGTGGGGCGGTCGTCGAGTATCTAGCCGCATGAAAGGCTCAGCCCCACGTTAATTTGACGCGGCGAAGTGGCGCTCGTTTACCGCAATGAGTTATGTTCTCGGGGGCACGTTTATGTGACTCGTCGTTACACGTGTGCTTTGCGTCTTGGCCTTCTGTGTGTACATACTGCACACAAGTGCATAAATATTACGTTTATATTCAATATGCAAGGTGCTTAAAATTGCGACGTCCTTTTTGCATGTTGAGCATTTATGAAAATCAAATTTATCGCACTTGTATTAATCACGGACCCCAATAAGGTCCCGTTGATACACGAGAGAGCCTTTTTTCATCAACATTTTATTCCGTAAAGTGTGCGACTTTGCACGCCTATTATTACAGTATTAAATTTCACGCCAAGTAACGCTATGTATTTTAATTTTTCATGTCCACAACCTGTTTCGTTTTATCACATTTAGAACGATAATTTATTTTTTATTCAGTCTATGTTCAACCAGAAAAGTAAGAAATGATTGATTGAATCATATTAACATGTTTTAAACTTTCGTTTGTATTTTAATTTTAAGGGAAAAGGTTAACGCAAAATGTATAATCATTTTTAACAAATTTAATCCGAGACGAAAATATCCATTTCAGGGAATGATTAAATATCATTGAACGATGAACTAAGCGTTGTTTTGGAGATAGCCGCGTGCTAAAATTGAAGGTTTAAGTAGAATTGTAATTGAAAAATGAAATCCTTCTTGCAAACTTTCTGATAAGTCATTCGATGCTTCTGAAAAGAAATCAACTGACTCATATCTCTATTTTATTTATACTTTCACAGCTTCATAAATTATAATGTGCTCGGTTGAAATGGTATTGATCGAAATGATTGATGAGAATCTGCCACAAGTGCCAAATACGTCTTTATCTGCGTTACTTCAGTCAACTACCTTTCACGATTGTTTAATAGTCCTGTTAAATAAATCGAGAATCAGAATAAAAATGTTAACAAATTAATTATATTAAATAACAATTTTTTAATTATATTGTTAGTTTCACTGAATTCTTTTTTATTCGCGGAGGTAGCTGCGAATTTTTTTTGCTATGTAAAATTGCGTTTGCGAAGTTTTGTGTGTTCGATTCAATTCATCATTTTACAAAATGGAATATCAAAAGTACATATGAAAATACATTGTAAAAGTCTTGCATGATTGACTCAATAGGAATCAAAAGTTATGAAAAGTCCGGTTTTACGTTTGGTACTCGAGTTCTGATAGTTCTTCGGGACATTTGCCGTTCAAATAATGGCGTTTATGGTTTGCCTAACATTTGTACGGACGGTTGATGTAGTATGCTGAACGGAACGCTGTGTCGTTTTAGTAACCACGATATTGTTATGGCTCGTTGTGCACGATTTGTGTCGTACTACGTTCCTTGTTGCTACGTTATTACATATGTTATATGGATTCATTACACGAGGGTAATATTGGATCTCAAGAACTCTTAACTTGCTGTAATCATTCACTTGTAAAACGTCATTAATTATGACACAGCGATTATGTTTACACTTCGCAAACTTGAAACAGTGAGCAACGAATTAATATAACCGCTGTTGGATATTGTTCTGCGGAGTGGTTTTATGTTGTTTTGTAAACGTTTCAACGAATGCGGTTGTTAATTAAAAGACAGATTCTTTTCATGAATTTCAGTCGTAAAGCATAATTTTTGTGACAGCAATTTATTCAATTTAGTCACATTTTTTTTTCAAAATACCTGAAAAATACACATTTTATGGGGAATTATCTTCACAAATTATTATAAAGATCTTAAATAACATTTAATATGAAATCAAATATTGATACATAAGGCTGATAACAAAAAAATTTGTTTTCAATGCTAATTTATTTTCAGTATTTAATACAAACTGAAAATTTAATAATAATATACATTGGTTTAAATAGAACACTACAATTTGCTTATATCTTAATCTTATTGCTAAAAGTAACTGACTAAATAGTAAAAAATTCATAAAAACTGTAGCGCTTGTTATTGTTTATAGATTTTTATATGAAAATAAACATATAGTATATTTTACATGATGATGGGATAACATTATTTCCGCGTTATTGGTATTTATAGAACCACATAACTGTTCCTTTATAATACTTGAAATGATATATAATGGAATATTAAAAAATATATAATTAATGTGTATCGCAAATACATTATGATCTATTTTATTGTAAAATTTACTATAAATTTCGATATAGAAAACATAGAAGAAAAAATTTTATCAATATAGCTTAAAATTCATTCACAATTAATATTACTAAAATTATACATTTTATGATTAAAGTATTTATTATAACTTGATTCTTTTCATGTATTTTAAGACATATCTTAAAATTTATGATTATAAGAAATCTGCGTTAACCATTGTAGAAAATTTTCTTTAAAACAGTTCCTATTGTTCCATAAATTAACAAAATAAATTAGTTTTCGTAGGCGTTTAAATGAATAATATATGATTTAAATGCGCAAATGAAAATATTGTACAAATAGGTATGAATGGGTTGTTTGATTAATTTACAATTTTATTTGAAGTTTAACATTCGGTCAAGCTAAAAATAAATAAGAAAAACCGGAAAAATGTGCGTTTCTTCATAAACATTAAATTTGTATGAATCATACAAACTGAATAAAATTGTTCTTTACATGCAAATAAATGAAAAATATGTCCCATTAAAAATAAACTAATATTCTGCAGATATTAGTTGTTAGAAATATTATAATGATATTAAAGAAATATTAAATTTATTGATAGATATCTTATACGAATATATCCTTTACAATAAGTTACAAGAGAAAAAAAAATCCCACACAATTACTGAAGTACAAAATATTCCAATCAAGTCGTGATTATTCAAATATTTGACTTTTGATAGTCTTATAACATACGTATTTGAATTAAAAAAATCTGTATTACAGAAATTTGCTATTCTCGTTACATAATAATTTTATACATAATTGAGTTTAGAATGATTAATAATGAATATTACATGCTGTCAGGAAAATATAATGGGAACTCTAATATTCAATTGATACTACAACAAAATTTTTAATAACAAAAAATGTACGAAATAGTTGTATTCAATAAATTGATCAGAAAATGTTTGTCTAGAAACGAAATAGTTCTGAAAAATTCTTTTTAATTTTAAGTGTATGGTGATGACATTAACAGATAATACATAAAAATTGTAAGTTGCTATAAGTATAAAATCTTGAAAATATTTCACAAGTGAAACTGTTTATTAGTTGTTCTGGAAAATTTCAATGGTCAATAAACTTTATTTACACATTTTCTAAATTTTTATTTACACATTATCTAAAACACCTAGCACTTTCCTGAACTTGACTGTTTATATTATATGTATATTTATTAATTTGTTTAAATTTGTGTGCCTACTTGTTTAAAGTTTATATCGTTAACAGTATACGAATGAATAATTGAATCTATTTTTCTCTGTTTCTGTTTATGACATTTATTTTTATATTATTTACTTTAATATTTATTTATATACATTCAAATATTTTAAATTTATTACCAAATAATAATAGTTCACAAATTTTTAGGTACAAACCTAGATTATTGATGAACAATAAATAATAACGAACGAAAATGCAATTCTTGATAGGACCGATTTTTTTTATATAAAATATTCAAATTTTATATATTTAATTCTTATAATCAAAGTCATATTGATATTATAAATTATTCGAATTGTTTTCCGTAAAACATAAAATGTATTCAACACAACAAATTAGCGTTAATATTTTTTATCGAAAATTTATGTTTTACATGGTTTTGGAATGGTAACTAATATTTATATAAGTCTATAATTAGATATTATATTTTTGTCATAAGATTTATATATCGGTGTTATATAAATAGTTTTTGAAATAGATGGAAAATTATCCTCAGATAGAGATTTATCAGAGATTGTTTTAAGTATATATATACATGAGACTACATATTTACATTCATTAGTAAGATTGGAGGGAACCCATCTGGTCTAGGTCTCTTTTGAATGTCTAAATTGAACAATGCTTTTAAAGATATCACTAACCGAAATTTAGAGAAAATTAGTAAATCTGGTATTTCGAGATTTCTAAATAGATCTAAAATATTTTGCAAATGTATTTATAATAAATGGCATTTAATGTTGTAAGTAATAAAATTGTCTCTAATATAATCATGGTTCATAAAACTTTTTCGAGATACATTTTTTAAGATAATATGCCTGTTTAACATTACATGTAATTTCTAATTGTTTATGTTTTATATTGTTGATATTTTAATATAATTATTAACATGTGTTATTCCTTTTACTTCATAATTTCAAAATATTGTTAAATTTATTTTCAGCTTTATATATATTACATCAATAAAAATAACTAATACTATTATATATATAATAGTATTAAATATTGTGAAAAAATCATGTTGCATTATTTCGGAAGTTGTCACAAATATTAATAATGCTTGATATAAAAACTTTTCACTTGAAAAATATCAATATCATTGTAAAATAAGTGCACACTATTAATAGAAATATAAAAAAATTGTATTATATATATTCAAATTGTTAAAAATCTATATATTTTTATGGAAAACATCAAAATTGAGTTACGTGTATTTTCGAAATTGAAAAATTAAAAAACAATCATTTTTAGATCCAATTTAAATTTTCATGCTAGACAGGATATTTTATTGAAATTGTAATCTATTCAACTTGAAGTTAGGTCTTTGTTCATTTTGAAGTTTCTAATTGTCTGAATTTTGAACTTTCCAAAATTGTAGATTAAAAGGAAAACATGTTTCAAGTAAAAATTAAATGAAAGCATGAAAGCTCATAAAAACTAACACTTACTTTCTGACAGAATTTAATAATTATTAAAATATCAACAATATGAAACATGCACAATTATACATTAAAAGAGTGTTGTTTGAGATGTAATGTTGACAATTACAATTTACAACATTTTGCCGAAATTTCAATTTTTTGGTAGTTTTTTTTGTAATTGTTATAAGCATTTTTATTTAGATTACTATTTAAGAAATATGTATTTGTTTGGTCAGGCGTATTTAATTTAACATAAGTTCTGTCTCGTATTTTTATCATAGGTTGTGCATATCTTTAAAATTTTATATAAGAATATGAATTTTTCATGTTTCGAGAAATTTGTATTTGAAGTCATAAAATATATGGGATTTTTTAACAATCGATTTTAGAATTAACACTATTTAAAAGTCATTTGAACTAAAGTTATCATTTTCCATCATTAGGTCGAGAGACAGAAACAAACTAGAAATCCACAAACAGATTCTTTTTCGATTTAAGGGTCGTTAATGGTAAATTAAACTCTGTATAATTTGTAGCCTAAAATTCGAATTTGCAACAAAAAATTAACGTTCTTGATTATAATTTTAATAATACCTCCCATTCCACTCATAAAAGTAGGAAATGAAAGCAGTTTTGGTGGATATTTAAAACAATATTTAATATTATATATATATTTTTTGAAAATACTGAATAGGTATTAATTTTTAATATACTGAACACGTATATTTTTAGTTTTTTGATTCGTAGTGAATTTCTCGAAATATTTCATCGAACTGATATGTTTTAGAAGCGCTCTCTCTGTGCATGATGTAAAATAATATTCGTATATTTAACACGATATTGTGAGTTAATGTTTAATGCAAGTGAAATTATAATGTTGTAGTAGTTACAAAAATGTTAAAAGTAAAATCGTTACTTTTAACAAGTCATATAGAAATATAAGAAATATACTAAATATAAGAAAATGTTTTTATATTTAGATGGAACGATTTTGGTTCTTTATTATATGATGTTCTGCAGACAAATGTGAATATACTTTTTAAATATTATTTTATATTATATATTTTTCTAAATTCTGCAAAACGTCCGTTCTATGCACACTGTACTATTACTAAGATAAACTTTATAATACGTTACCATTTCATAATTATAAAGTCGAAGAAACGCTGCTTTCAAAATATAAGTGAAACAAATGTTATTATCTAATAAATAATACTGAAATATAACAAATCAAGATTGATAGCCAGTAATTATAATGATAAAGACAAGAAACAAGTTTTTCCTAAATGTAACAAAAGGGGCAGTTGCAGATAATAGATTGAACGAAGCGGAACGAAATTAAAACTTGTTTTAAAAAATACAGATAACAGTCAATTTAAAAATATTCTTAGTGTTGGCCTATTACAGAACTGGTGATATTGAAGTTATTTAAAATTGAAAACAGCTATAGCACAATTTTATTATATGGAATAATTGTATTGATTATATAAGTTGATGTATTCTTTTAAAACATATTTTGAAGTAAAATACAAAAAAAAATGCAAACTAATATATGCAATGTTTAAACAGCTACAAGATTAGAAATTCAATTTAGATATTGTTAAATATATGTATAAGCGAATCAGATATAGAAAGGTACATCAAAATGTAATATTATTGTTTAATAATTTAATTCAGTTAAGTTGTAGTCAAAATCAGTTAGAGAAAGTAATGATGTTGGTCATTAATACAATAAAGCGTAAACAATAATTACAAATAAGAAAGACAGAAATAAATAAATTAACAAAAATAAAGATATCGCGGTAAATTATTGAGTAATTATTGAACGTTAATTAGAAAGAAAATTATGAAATAAATTAGCATAGTATAATAAAATATCGACGTTAAAGAAATAAAAGATTTAGAAAAGGAAATGTCCTGTGGATTCTTTCGAAAAATTGGCAATTTTATAATCATGTTCAGTCAGTTATATTGAATAAGCAAAGCCAAGAAACGTTTCTGCATGCAGTATATATCTATATACATAATAAATATAGATTTATAGAGCGCACAGATAAAACGTTCATGAACTATCTTCAGTTGGCATCATTGCAATCAACTCAGACAGTCAATAAAAGGAAAGTTCGCAGTAGTAAGCTCAGTGCTTTGACCCGTGAACCTTTCGACATTTATCTACTTTTTCATCATTCGTTGCTTAATTAGAGGTGTTAGATGACAATAATTTTTAAAACGTGCTATTCTGTTTGAATGTGGGACTACCATATGATTCTGTAACATTTTGTAGGATTAGATTGCAAAACACAGACATTTCTTATAAGTGTTTTTGTCAAATATATTTTTTAACATAACACGAACTTAATTATAAATGTTAATTCCTATATGAGGTTTTTATAAGGGATTTAGTGTGCAGTTTTACTAATCACAATTGAAAGAGTAATTAGAAATATTGCTGCAAAAATTTGAAAAAGTGAATATATTAACAAAATTATTGTGTCATAGAATTTCATATAATTTTAGATTTTTTTATTTATTTTTCAATAATTTTAAATGTCACTGATTAAAAATTAAGTACTATTTAAACGATACAAATTTGATGTATTACATTTTTTACGGCTTCGTTGAGTAATTCGAACGATTAAGTTTGGATAGATATAATACAGGCTTAAATATTCAGGCAAGTACATGTTAAATACTGCTAAATAGCTTTCCTTTTATTTAAACTTATAATAAGTAAGTCTCATTATCATCACCGTTTCGAAGTTTCAAACCATAT
>JABFOX010001439.1:0-13037 GCA_022817665.1 Axea sp. ZL-2020
AGTCAAAATAAAGATCAAACGCAATCGTTTGAGCGATTAGAAGGTCAGTTTGGCACTTTTCTAACCCAATCCGGGCGATTTTCTGCGTCGATACGTAACTGTGATGAAACATACACTCCAAAGACAAAGAAACAACTGAAACCAAACATTTTTCAAAACAACTGGCTCCAAAGAAAGCAAAAATGATGAAATCGGCCGACAAGATGATGGCCATAGTTTTTTGAGATACACGCAGAATCGTTTGCATCTATTACTTATAGAAAAGACAAACGATTAAGAGAGTATATTATGTGTCATTATTGCTAAGTTCAGAAATCATGAAAAAATTCTCTTTCTTCAAGATAACACACAGATGCACACATAGACAGTTTCAATAGCGAAAATTACGGGTTTTTATTTCGAATTATTACAACATCCACTATATTCACCAAATTTAATCTTCTGCGACATTATTTTTATTTCCAAACTTGAGAAAATGGCTTGGTGAAAAATAATTTACGTTGTATAGCAAGTTCATTGCTAAAACAGATACCTATTTTAAGGACTTTTCGATATTTTCATTTTTGAACAACTTAGAAACGTTAAAGCAATGCCGCGAAAAGTATGCCAAGCTATAAGGAGCTTACTTTACAAAATAAGAATAAATTTACCCATATTTTTTCTCTCTTTTTATAAGAAATGGTTGAACGCCCTCAGTATTTGTAATTCAGATAATCTTGAGTAAAAGAATGGCGTAAAATTGTGTACAATTCATACTATACCTTATAATTTTAATGATACCATAGTTTGTTCTATTAAGCAAGTGCTTGTGTCTGCATGTTTGCAAACTTTCCTCATGTTTGTTTTGCTGGAATAAGTATACATTAGAAGTATGAAATAATGAAATGCAAAGGATTGAATATCTCATGTTTTACTTACTGTTCAATACTTCAACCGAAAAATCATCTTGGAACTTTGAATAATAAAAGTTTTAATGATTGTATAATATTCATATTGGTTAAAGATATTATATTTTTTAAGTGAAATTTACTTGAATACTGCATATTAATATAAGGCAATACTGATCTTATTATACATTTTTATACTTTATAGAATTCAGATTTAAATAAATCCAATTAAATTTATACTGAAATAAAAATTAATTAACCAAATTACATCGCCGCTCGAATTATAAAAATACTTGCAAGAGGAAAAATTGTAGTCAATGGGATAACTATTTTTATTCCAAATCAGAACTTTTATAAGAATTACAATAAATATTTCTATATTACTAAAAGTTCTAGTGAAAAGTAAATTTTTTCTTGTCTGATAACTCAGAAAAAAATAACTAATTCAAAGGAAGTGGAAAACAAATAATTGAATGAAATCTAAGTAAAATAAGAGGTGAAATATACCTCGTATGATAACATTTAAACTAATTGCTTTATGCTAGTAACTTTTCATCCTCCGATGTTACCGTTTATATTTTACTCTGAAATGTTTTAACGCGCTTTGCACACTTCTTAGATATAGAAAAAGTTACTTTCGTGCAAACAACCTTTAATCACTCGAGTGAAAAGCAGATTGTTCGTTCGCTAGTATAAAATAAGTTTCTAACCTCCCTGAATGAGTCATCCTCACTTTGCGTTGTGTTAAAATCATGCAGTTCATACCTGATTAGGATTTTGTACCTCACTTCATACGAATATCTTGTTATGTATAATAAACCTCAGAGTACAATTTCGATATCAATTTTTAAAATTTGAAAGCATCTTTTACATCGAGTAATAGAAACAAACACAGTTCAATATATCATATAAAATATTATACACTTTATTACATAAAATTACGTAATTCAAGGGATATTACATTTTTATCAACAATTTTTTCAACGTAACTCACTAAATAATTTATAAAACATTTTTATAATAATATATTGTTTAATTGCATATTTAATTACAGGTAGTGATGAATTCCTATAAAACTAATTTAATTATAAAATAAAATATTTTTCAACATTCCTTATTTAAAATAATCTTTATATTGTCTATCATTCTTTTCCCAAACATATTTAAATTTCTTCCACCTTTGGAACGAAATAACGTTGAAATATGTTCTACGACATAATTTATACTAATATAAATATATTAATGAATTAAAATTTACATTTATTTGCAATATTTTTGATAATATTCAACCAAAATGACGCAAGTGATTTAAACCTAAGTACATAACATATCTAAATATACTATATCGTATCTATAAATACATATCTAAAAAAACTATATCGTATAACATTTTTGACTCAATTTCGTATATCATATTTAAAGAAGAATATTTTTAAGTTTACTTTATATTTTCGATAAAACTTATTTAGAGTTTGTATAAAAATAAGTAGTGCACAAATAACTTTTTAATGCTATTCGCGATTACCTTTTTGTAAAAATGTTGCAATAAAAAAAATTACTGTTTTCTTTTCGTGTTAGTATTTAAATTTTAAAAGTGGTGAAAGAAGGATTACTTTATTTAAAAAAAAAGACTTTGTCGCACAAACGTGCAGAAAAATTGTTTCTAACTCAGTTATGGAATTATTCGTTGATATAATAAAGTCATTTTTCAATTGAATGTAAGAACTTACAAAAGTGTACAATATTATATATCTAGTGCTCTTGACAATTAATTGATTATTGATCTTAATATTCTGCAATAGGAAACTAATACCATATCCACTGCTCCAACAAGCTGAATTAATTGATTATTGTATTTACTCAAATTTTCATATAAAACTAACAAAGAATTTCATATTTCTATAGAATAGAAAGTATTATACTTTTATATTTTCTGTAGTAAAAATAATGTTTTATCTTAAAGCTCTCAGCATTACGCATTTCGACATAAATAATTGTGATATATAAAGCAATGCAATAAACTTACACTCGACCGATCCAATTAGTTTTACACGTTGCTAATCATGACGAACGGATTTACTTACACTATGAGTTAATACAAAACCTGTTTTCCGAGATAAAACAGCTCGGTTATCAACAAGTCATAGTTTGCAAATAGGAATTGTTAATCAACACATCCTACTTTTTAACAAATTTTATTACTGAAGAAAAAACTCGAGCGAATAATCATTTTTTGTTCAAATTTATTGCCTTGCATTATCAATCGTGAACCTTATAAAATACAGACCTTTAGTTTATGACATGATCTACACATCAGAACGTAAAGTACACAAATACTTATTTACGTTGTTTTATTATGTTATTAATTGTTACGAACATAAAAGACGTAATGAGATTTGTTTAATGTTGTTCTTAATTCTTATTACATTCTGCGTTAAAAGTAAATTAACATATTTACTTGCTTGAATGAAATGACTTTATTATTTATATATTAATTAATGTTTCGCAGGACACAAATATACATATTAAAACACACATATTAGGAGAAATAATATGTTCACTCGGTTTTGGATGCGATACGAAATTCATATACTGAAGAACATAGTTATATAAAGATAAGAAAAAAAAATGAGAAGAAACTAGTTTCATAATTTTTTATTTTATAATACACTGCACATATATAAAAAGAGCCACACTGACTACGGCAAAAATTTATCGATTTTCAAACTGTCATAACGTCATCATACTACAGCATAATGATTTTTTCTTTTTTTAATACAAGATTGAGCATTCAGTTTTAAGACTCTTTTTTTCATTTTGACCAATATTTATTCCAATAATAGTCTACCAAGTCAACCTAAGTTATTTTTTAACAGAAAGATATAATAACTTTGCAAAAGCATCCACAGCATTGTGAAGGAATTCTTCTGAATTCCTATTCATAAGGTTTGTAGAATATTTTATTCTCTGCGAAATGGAAAAAAAGAAGCTGTTATATTCAATTTTAACAAGGTTATATGAGTTTAAACAAAGGGGCTTATTTTTTAAAAGAAATAAAGTCGTCTTTGAACATATTGTACATTTTGTGTATGTTCATATTTCAACTTCGCTGAAACTGTTTGAGACCTAATGGATTATATAAAGTGTTTAGGAAGACTCGTTGAAATCTTCAACAATTGGATGACGAATTAGTTCATATCTGGAAGGATATTTCATAAAATGCAATAGGAGCGTGTATATATTCCTTTAAATTCATGCAACTTTTTCAAAAATGAATATGAAAATTTTTTTATTTGATTTTGTAAAAGATGAAATATTCTATAAAACTTTATAAACAGAAATTCTTGGATATAGATAATTGCAAAGTTGACAAATTCTTCTTCTAAAAAAAGTGATTTTGGTTTTCATGTAGTGCGTCCTATAAATAATGATGGAAATGATAAGCAAATGTAAAAACCTTAAAACTAAAGATTCGATCTTAAATTTAAAACAATAATAAGTTATTACGTTGTAACTTAAAGAACTTACAACAGTTTGAAAATCAACAAACTTTTAGCCAAGGTGGCTCTCTTTTTGCGCTGAATATATATGTGTATATGTAGAAAGAGGTTGTGTACAATGTAATTTCAATATTGTTTTTACTATGATTCAACATATTATTTTTCCAAGTGTACAATTACAAATACATCATGCATGTATATAGTAAAGAACATCTTTAAATGAACTTCTGTGAGAAAACTAACGTTTTATTTACTTCTATATATTTCACTGAGCATGATATGATAACTTTTGCTTCACGTGCTGCACAAAGATTAAATAAACTAGTAAAAATTCTCACAACCGGTATTACAGTTGCAAAGTTAATTAGATATTTACATAATCATAATTACACGAAAAATTGTACTGTAACTCAATGTATAAGCAACAACTGTATATCCATACTTTATGCTACAGTGCTATATAGGGTTAACTTTAACTTTTACACATAGCCTATGAATCAACCAAAGTGTGCATGAAATTCAAGCATTTGGCTCGTCGGTCACAAAATTGCCATAGAATGCCTGTGAACTTAGACATATTTAACTGAAAACGATCATCCTTTAATACAGACGCAACGCTAGATTACGAAAGTCTTACAACAGTGTAGAACAAATGCAGAAATACAGATTATCGATTCGAGTATATAAAATCAACTTGGTTGAATTATAAAATACTGATTTTTTTAATTTTATTTTTAGTAAGTGTGACTAAACCAATTCAAATTCTCTGGGTACATCTAGAGCAGGCATTTTCTTACAATACCAATCCAAAGTATAGATTCAAGACAAAAACTATGGCTTTACTGTGTGTGAATATGTGACTGAATTTCTGTCCTGGAGTTAAGTCATGCTAAATTAAATAAAGGACCAATAATATATAAAATAAATAAAGAAAAACATAAATATATAATGAAAGAAAGAACATAAAAATATCTTTCTCAAGTGTTCAGTAACGCAGAGGATCTCACCGTCGCTCATTCGTCCATTCTGAATGATTGAACCGAATAGCTTCAGGTGTTTGATTGCTGGACAGAAGCTATTATATTCCCATTGACCCACTTCTAACATTGTATAATCACCAAAGAAACACTCCGATCAAACAGAATTTTGCGTTTACATCTACTCATATTTTTGCAATGATCTGTGGTTTAATTATCTCCCGATCAAAAATAAAGATTTATATAGTATGATAACTAAAAATTTTTAATTTTTGATGGACAATGTTACAAATCAGTAATATGCTAAAAGAAAACTACGCCAATAATGGGAAATTATTAAAATAATTACTAAATTATTTTTATAAACGTGATTGATTTTGTAATTTAAGGATATATTTAAAATAAAAAAAAAAAAAAAAGACAAACCAAGCAAACTTTTAAGAAGTTAATAAAGGATATTTACATGTTCATTGTAATTATTAACGATACAATTTTATTACAATCCTCTAAATTTCACTATTGAAGCATAAGTGTACTGTTACATGATAACAATAATATCATTATATAATACAAATAATAATATTATATAACTGCACCAACTACACAATATAAATAAAATTGTTACTATACTATATTCGTGTAACTATCTAGAATATTGAAACATATGCAAACTGCTTTATCCGAACACACACTTCATGCTTTTATGAAAATTTCGTAATTAGTTTAATTATAATTTCTTAATTACATAAAATATGAATGACATGCGTGAAACAACAAAATGATTTTTATAAGAACATGGATTTTAATTAATAAACTGTTGAATTTATATACAAAGTATTTAATTGACAATTTTTAGTTAAACGTTCATATTTATTAAATAAATTTTATCCCATAAATAAAATAATGAGTATGAACAAACACATTTCATACATCTTCTCTGTCAATATATTACTATGAAAATTACAAAATAAAAAAATTGTACTTCAATACAATTTTTGCACAGTATTTAATTTTAATAAAACTCAAGAGCAATATTTAATATAACCTAATTATGCGAACATGTGTAATTGACCTAATTTTTTATATATAAAAATACATAAACTCTTCATTACTACATAATTCGTGTTAAAAAAAATTCCTTAAATACGTCTGAAATTATATTAAAAATACTTTGTATATTTAAATACACATTCGGCGCAAGAAGAAAGAGCAACCTTAAATACGCCAAAAGTTTTTGTTGCATCCAAGGTCACGGTTCTTTTTGCGCAGTATGCACTATCAAAGTTCAATCAAAAACCAATGATTAGATAATATTTATCCCTAGCCGTACCATTTAGCTGGAAGAAAGTCGGACCCAAATGAAGTAAGACGACGTTGGAAAACAGTTGCAATATGTGCTAAAATGTTAACATCTGTAATATAGCTATTTGCTTTTTGCGATACAACTTTCGTGCACTTCAACGCTAATTTAATTTTTTTACATTTTAAAATATTTCACGAGTGAAACTCGTTTTGTTTATTTTTGGCTCAACTTTCGCTTCATGAGTCTGATTCATGATATTCGTGTTTGCTACAAAATTTATATGACGACTCAGACCCGTCAAAGTACGGTAAGGAGTTAAATACGAACTTTTAAACTGTAAATTTAAGAGTAACATTTATTATTAGATTTCTTATTACAATTACCTAACGTACTTCAGCTAGTACAGTTCATTAAATCACACATAAATAAAGTTTATCTGTTACGAATAATCATACTATCGATGTCATCTAAAGTACCATTTATAATTACGTGTCAAACCTTGTTTACATTTTGAGTATTTACAAAATGTCATTCAGTAATTTATTATATTTCGCTCCAATAACTTCTACTGACAACTTCTATTGTAATTTGCACATTTTGTGAATTAAATTTTAAGTTGAAATTCATTTCATAAATCTAATTGGTAAACATTTATAGCCAAAAATTACACTTCCCAATAATATGAATTACAATATTCAAATCTGTCATTGCTAAATCGGATCTCGTATTAATTATCATTCTGACTCATTAAAATGATCAATATTTACAACGACACGTAAACTATTGCAATTAAGAAAGGTAAAACGTTTGCACTGCAATTCTCATCACTATTCATGATTCCGAACATTACTGAAAATTTTAATGAACGAATCTTATATCGAATCTTTGTTTTGAGAAAAAAAACTCAATTTAGTTTGCATTCATCCTTGCGTTTAAAACTTCATTCCGTGCATAAATATTTCACCTGGCCTTTAAAAACTGAATAGTTAATCGTGGAACAACGTTGTTTTCCCCCGTCGAGCAATTATATCAACACGAAACAATCTGCGAGTTATTTCGTAACCCGAAGAGATACAAGTGCTGAGCGGAAAGAGAGTTTTAATCGTTAATGACAAAAGCAACGAAGAAGCGAGAGGTTCGATAGTTGAAGGAATAAGCGTAGGAGTATAATGTACGTGCAAAGAAAGGAGAAGGAAAATGCCCTTGCGACTAAACGCGTTATGTACAGCCGCGCATGTATATCAGTTGAGCGAATTAGTCGCTGGCAATTGAATTCCGTGGAGAATGATTCGAACACAATGAGTGCATAATATATACAAGAATAAGGGGAGAGGGAAGTAAAAATGAAACGTTATTTGCGGGAACTTGTATTAAAATTAAACCTCCAATTATTATTGTATTTATAATGTATATACGAATAATTTATATTTATTTAATGATAATTGTTTAAATAAATGTAACTTTGTTAATCGATTTAGTTTACTTACAAACGCCACACAAGTTTACTCTTTTACAAGCATTGAAAACCCGTATTCATCAGTTGCACCTCTTTGGTACAATGGTTGAATAATTGAAATCATATTTCATCAATATGCAATGTAAATATTTAAATACTTTGCGGTTATTGGTAATGATCAACAAACTGTTGGCTTGAAATAACATGCCAATAACTAAATATTTCAGGTGGAAATGCTGTATCAGAGATATTTCTTGCGCATGACGCAGAGCAACGTGACGCACGTACTCGGACTTCTGGTCGGTCTGGCCGTTGCTTTGGGTTTACTACTCATTTTAAGGCTAATCCTCAGCAGTAATCAACCTATGCTTACACTCATACAGCATCCGGAAAATGTCTCTCTCGCCATCATATTGATCACCTGCATCGTCACTTATGGCGGTAAGCGAACTGACGTTATTAAAACGGCAAATCACGCTCGATGATTCGCCGTATTTTATTTCGTACGCATGGAAGACAAATTTGTATAAATAAAATATTTAAAGTACAACATTTCAGTTTGTACAAACTGTGCTGTGTTCAACAGTCTCTGTAAATATGTCAACATATTTTAATATTTAAAATAGTATATAGAGTGCACGGCCAAAATCTGGACAAATTAACAATTTTTCAGACTATGTTTTTATTGTAAAAATGAAAAAGTTAACAACATTGTTAATATTGGTACACAGTATGTGCACCAATCGCGATGTTTTCAAGTGGTATAGAATAACAGGAAATTCAAATCTATTTTTTTTATTATTAATTTTCTCTGGATTTTGACCGCACACCCTGTATTTATAGTCAGAAGTATGTTCGCGGTAACTTAATAATTTACATAATTTTGTTACACATAGAACTGATGAGTGAAATGTGTACTTCTTTAAAGTATAGAAGATAAGATATAATTTACTCCAAAGAAGGTATTTTTATTTTAATTTATATATTATAAAAATCTTTTGTTTAAGACGTATTTATGCCTTGTTATTTGAAGAGAAATTTTCTACTTAAAAAATACGTAGTAAATTTAAATAAATTAAATTTATATAAATTTACATTCACTATTAAAATGATGACAATTTTTAAAAAATTACATAATTGTATTTCCTTTTGAAACAATACTACGAAAATATAATTAATTTAAAACCTTTGAACTTTATATCTGAGACAATAATAAATCAAATATTTTCAGCCTTGAAATTAAGTAATTTTATTATTCTTTTTTAAAATATTGTAATATTAATATTATTACAGCATTCTGTAATAAATTTTGTTTTTATTTATCACTTCACTTTTTATCGAACAAAAAAATGAAATGACAATGTTTACAATTTTACATAAAATTTCACTTGACTGTATCAAAACAATTCCATAAAAATATTCCCAATATAAGCAAAAAACCAACTCGAAATATATCAAAGATAAACGAAACTCTAAATTGAATAGGTTAATGAGAAGTCGAGAACTCATATTAGACATGAAACCTGAAATTGAAACTAAAAATGAATATTTGTTCATTCTTCAATTTCGAATATGAATCTATCTCAGTTTCAATGTTTGCAACAAATGGAAAATAGATTTTTATAAGTTTGTATCAACCAAAGAACATACCAGTCAAAAGCACCTAAACAAACACTGCAACAATATTTTGTTTTTCCACACAAACAAAATAATATTTATGTTTTTACACGCGTTTATTTTTGGTACTATGGTATTGTAAAACTAGTAATATTGAAATTATATTTTTTTTCTATTACATACGACAAGTTTATTGCGACACCTATTTTTACTTTTGTCATTTTATTGTTTATTCTTGAGTAAATATTTTTTGTTTTCAAATTTAATGAAAACAGTTTTTCAGACAGATCTTGCATGGTGTTACCTCATGTAGAAAATTGTAGATATATTAATTTCTAAGTATAATACATTTGAAATCCAAATAATAAGATGAAAGTTAATTTTTTTTTTATTATAACCTCAGCAATTTTATTTCTTTTTTAATTTCAGAGCTGATCTCTTTTGTTCATATGTTTACAGTAAAATTTGGATTAAATAGAAAGACGGTGGATTTTGTTTTATAATGGGCTGTTTATTAGTTTATAAATTATAAGTGAAAAAACACTGCCTCATGACATGTTATGTTACATTTAAGATTGGTAATATAACAGTACTTTAATAAATTATACATTTTAGAATCTGCAATTGTTTACATTAATTACAAAAATATCCACATAGTTATTAATTGCTACACTGATATTGCAAAAGTTTTAATTTAGAAAATGAATTTAGTTTATGAACTTGCCGGCAGAACAGTATTTAAACTTTAAATATCGATGTTCAAATCTTATTGAAATAAAAGCTTTGTATTACAAAATATCGGCGGTAATTCTCAGTTATGAAATAAAGTAATAATTATAATAATTAATTTTAAATAACAATAGAGCAATAAAATGTTGATCGTAGAAAAATCTCTTTTATTAATTAAATTATATCTTAGAAATTTCAATTCAATTATCTACCGCTTTCAGTTTTCATTCATTAAACCTCTTCATTTTTCTTTAAATCCATCGTTTTATACTAACTGTGTAGCATGTGTAATTTATCAGTCTTCATAAATTTCCAATAATTTCAGAATTTCATGTTTCAAATAATAAATGTTTTTAAATATGAATTTTGAACTTAATTGAATTAAACGAAGAACAAGTAAAAGAATGAATGAGCTCATTGTTAAAAGAGAATAATTACAAAAAACATTTTATATGAATTTTTGATCAAACAATAAATCAAACATTGATAACTATGAACATAACATAACTGGAAATTGTTTTGATTGCATATCGTACAATAAGAGTTTAATTAAACTCTTAGTTAATTACTTATTGTTTTAGTTACAGTATTTATTTATTTATTTAATAACTGGGTCAGTATTTTATATCTAATGACAATTATTATTTGAAGAAAATAATTTGTCATTAATCACAATATTCGACAAGAGTTTTGGATATTCGAAATATTATAGAGACGTTAGTGCTTTATTGAATTATGTTATAATTTACATAAATGAATTTCTGATGTCAACGCTGCACATGAAATGATATTATTACTTAAAATACAAGCTTAGTTGTCCTTCATAGCACGTGAAGATCATTGTAATTTTCACCCAAAACATGCTCATGGAGTGTAGATGTTATATTCAAAATGCTGACGATATCATAAGGATATGTTTTACAACATTCGTTCGCGATATATTTGTGATATACTGGAGATCTATACAATATTCTCAGTGGTAATTACCATTTTATTGATTATCGTAGATAATGGTAGTTCAGCATTCTTCTATGATTCATCAAACATTGTAAAATATGTATTTTGCGTTTACAAGTATTCCTGTAAATGATCAAATGTTGCGTATTATAAGTTAAAATGAGATGAAGAAATTGAGTTTTAACATTTTTTCAGACATTTCAAAAAGATTAGATAAAGTTTATTAAGCGGTGAAGAATTCTAATTTAAATAAAAAATAAAAAGTAATTATTGAAATATTGATCTAATACGCACGTCTAATGCAATAATTCTACAAATTATCGTTGAGCTACATAATGTGAAAACAACCATGAATATAATAATAAAAAATGCTTATAATCTTCTTAGATATTTCATAGTTCAAAAACTTTCTTATCTTAAATAAGACGATATGTAAATGCATTAAAATGCATTTAAATGTAATTTCACTAAATGCAATAATTATCAAATCCTTTTTATTGCGCTTGAACAATTCCAATCAACGCGGTGTTGTTTTTGATTCACTGTAAACAAGCGTTGAATGCACTTTGAAAGCAACTTACGTATATTCATATTTTCGTATAAAATTATAAACATACTACCTTCTAATATCATTAAGTTGTCAGCTATTTTATACAGCCAGACTTTATGAATCTTGCAGAACTATTTTGTGAACTTTTTTTGTTTTCTGGAACAACTGCCTATTTTGCGTGATTAGAACATTCAGCATCATCGGTGTTTGTACGACCGCGTTTAAATTCAACATACCAGTCAATAATAGTTGATTTGCCTGGTGCAGAGTCTCCATAATGCTTATCAAACCACTGTTTGGCTTCAGCAGTATTTTCTCCCATCAGAAAACAATGTTTAATCAACATTGTTTTTTATTCGTTGTTTTAAAAATGGTAAAATTGACGACACTAAAACACACAGTAATTTGTAAACTAACTGTGAGAATATTATGAAATTTTGAGTTATATCGTTGAAAGGTTGATACGATCCATAAGTCATATAAATCTGTCAATAGTATTGCTATATATGTGCCAAACTGGAAACTTATTTGTTTACCTGCTATATATTGAATACCGTTAAAATTGCTGGTACAATTGCAAGGTCAATATTTTACAAGATAGTATGCTCCAAGCTTTAACTTTTTATATACATTTTTTATAATACTTTAATACTTTAATGGAAACGAATATTAACTGGAAAGTTTGGTCATTTTAGAACAATCAAATCAAAACAAAATGCTTCAACAAACTTTTATATTACTTTATTTTTAATTATCAAAAAAAGTTTACCATGTAATAAAAATAAGATTTACGTTATTCGATATCCACCGCTTGAAATTTTTAAGAAACATCATTCTGTTAAATGGAAATGGAAACCAAAACATCATTTCAGATTTTGAAAGTTAAAGTAATATTTATAGTCTAAAAATCAGTTTTGAAATGATTCAAAATTTTATACATTAAATATATATTTACTTTTTCAATTATAAATATGCCAGCGAAAAATTTAATCAGAAGAAAAAATCTAGGATTTTGTATTTATGTTATGTTTTATCATACCGTGAAGTGTCATTATGATTTT
>JABFOX010001440.1:0-13034 GCA_022817665.1 Axea sp. ZL-2020
GAATGGAGGGGGGAAATTAGTGAGGCTTTCGTCAACTCGACTAACATGGTGTGAATTAAATGTAAATTTTCATGATTTTTTCGGAAATAAATGATTGTCTTATAAAAACAACATTTCATTAAAAAGTACTCAAAATCCAAAAAAAAAAAAAAAAAAAAAAAAAATTAATATTTCGAAAAGTGTAGAATTCCTTTGATTAATGAATGAAATTAAAATCTGATGAAATGCAACGACGATACACCCACTGATCTAGGAGAATATCAATTCCAATTCACACCACTAAACCAAGTTCAATTCCCAGCTTTCATTGTAAATATCAAATGAAAGGACCACTTTAATTTAATTGATACGAAAGTACCGGTCGTAAATGTATTTACTGGGTGTAATTGTAATTACCGAACGTGATTGAAAGTAATTAAAAGTAATCGTCTTATAAGAGCATTTTATACATTTTTCGAAATTAACGCTTGCGCACAACATTCACTGTTGGTTACGCGCGCGCACTTAATTTGAATTTCAATCGAATTTTTTGAATTAAATTTAAAGATTGAAAATTTAAATTTCAATCATTCAGTCGCCAACAATGTGTAATTTTTTGTAGAATTATAATTGAAATTATTTTAAGGAGTATCGAATTACCAAAATTTATTAATTTACCATTTATATTATGAATTTATTCGTTATTATTTACTTATTATTATATTTATACATAAATATATGCTTCTAATTATTAAGTTGTTATAAATTTATTGTACGTTTTATTTTATTTTATTTTATAACTTTTAATTATTTAAATTAGACGTTCCAGATAAGTCATTTTTGTTTTTAATTATAAATAAATGTAATACAAGCAAATAAAATTAAAGTCAACAACAACCTAGACCTCACAAAAGAAAAATATAATTGCAAAGTAAATTTAGATATAATTTCAATTTGCAAGCATCAGCATATGAACATCGTATATCAATATATATGCATTACAATTATTTCGTTGGTAAATCAATCATATTATAAAAAGTATATAAATCATAAAACTAATGATATATATGATAGATAAATCGCATATAATTGTAGTATTATAGAGACGAATCTTATATCATCCATTCTTTATTTGTATACTTAACGACCAATTTTACTGACTTTTTTTGTTTTAAATTTTGTTGAATACAATTAGAAAAGGATTTCAATTTTCAAAACCGACTAGATATAATACGCGACAAAAACGGGAATATGATCACAGATCAGGACGGAAGGTTAAAAACATGGAAAGATTATTTTGACAAATTACTTAATGTGTATTATATGTGTAATAATTGTAATGGTAAACATCAATAAGCATCGTTTTAAACTACCCGCCACCTGGTTTTAGTTGGCGAGGCACAACTAAAGATGGTGCTGCATTCAGGAAGAAAAAAGTGAATACATTGGTCTTATGGAAGTTTATACACCCTGGTCATCATCTTGCAAACAGGTGGATTAAAAGATGCATTTACTTTTGTTAACAAAATTATACTTTATATTTTAAACACAAAAAATGCATTAAAATAAATAAACTCACGTGCATTTTATCTCATTGATGATGATATTGCAGTAACAAAGTATTATTTAAAAAATGATTTATTATGTTGATGCTAGTTATAGATTCATCATTTCTGAGCTAAAAAGTTTTTATAGATGTTTCTTTCCTTTGTACTGTAACTTTATTTGTATATTCGTAATGATTAATCTATACTTTCTATCTTGCATTTTTGAATAATTTTATAATAAAGTAAAAAAAATACATTAAATTTTATAATATAAGATACGTAAAATTATAGGTTAATTAAAACAACTTGTGATCCTTTTATCAATAAATATAAGGATGTACAGACATGTTTTATTATTTATATAATATTTTAAAGCTATTAGAGTATTCGAAACATTAATTCAGATTTTATTTTAAAATTTCGAGTTCAATTTAGGATTGTTTAAGAACATAATTTTTCATTTATAAACCATATGAATTTTATTAAACATTTTTGGATTGTGTGATATTGAAATAAATTAAATTTTACATAAATTCGATATTAGTCAATTTCATTCGTACGCATTATTGTGAATTCGCTTTGAGAAAAGCGATTTTGTTTTACCATTATTTCAATTTAAAATCTGCTTCTTTCTGAAAGTGAGAATAATTCATTTCAAAATCAATATCAATTCAACGAATCCATTCCATATTCTGTTCTTTTTACTTCTGTACAAGTTATTTATTTATTATTATTATTATTTTTTTAAATTCTTTTCTGCTAAAAACAACTCAAACTAACAGAATAAAAAATAAGTTGCATTTTTTATACGATAAATGCAAAGATATAATTTTGAATGGTAATGCACATAATGTAACATGTAAAATTAACTACAATAACTGTAACAAAAGTTACACAGGACAAATAAAAACCAGAAAAAAATGTAACAAGCGTAAACTTTCCACTGAAAAGCATTGAACTGATTAAATATGATTTAGAAAACATTATTACATTTTATTTATATATGTTTTTTTTTGCTTTTTTCTAAATTTGTTAAAGAGCTTCATCATAAATATTGCTTTGATGTAAAAATTGTTCAATAAATGGCTTTGAAATAAACAAGATCAGATTATTGTTTGGCAAATTGATCGATGATACTAAACAACCGAGAAACTTTTAAACAAAGGCAAATAAAATGATTGTATAATGAAGTAGAAAAAGAGATTCAAGGTCAAATGATCCGTCGTTTTATGTTTGGCGTTAATTTATATATACTCGTGTATATATATAATAATATTACATTTACAGACATTAATTATAAAAATAAGAAAACAAATTACTTCTCCTTAATTGACGAAATTTGATTCTTAACGTGTTTTCTTTGAACATTTTAAACAGTTTACGCGTGTATGTAAATATGCTTATGAAATAGTAATACTAAAACCTGAATATTTTACCTTCTTATACGCTATACGATTTTATGCATTTTGTTAAAAATTAAAAAAAAATTATATTTAATTATAAAATCGATAAATAACGAAGTTTATGAGATGAAAAAAATATAAAGTACGTTCCAAAAATGAACTGCTACATTAAATACGACAATAAAAACAGAAAGTTTGATGACATTTTATATAACTTCACCTTTCTACATGACAATATCAATTATAAAAATGTACAGAACACGGTAAAAAGTTTTTTGATTTTCACTAAATTTTGTATTAAACTGATTTCGAAAAACGAAATATCGAACAATTTAGGTATATTATTTAATGTTTAACAAATATTTAATAAGAATTACATATCCGTGTGTAAATTACTAAAATAAATATATCATTTTGCAGTACTATTTTAAACCATAGCATGATATAACTCTTTTATCTGTAACGTTCTTGTATTACAATGTATTCATTTCAAAATATTATAAAAAATTAATGCATTACAATTAACAATAAAAACACATGCAAAAGAATCTCGACTCTTTAACGACATCAAGGTTCTTAAAATAAAAACATGCGATCTAGATTCATAGTTGATTTTATCCTATTTTTCAATGCAGAGCTAAAATTAAACTATACACTGCAAAACTGAAATGTGAATTTAATAGAATTTGTGTTTTATTTTCTCATTAGTCAAAAACTATGCTGAAAAAATGTTAAATAGTTTAAATTCAATCTGGACTCTTCAACGTGTAACTTTTACTTATCTACAATTTAAAGTATAACTTCCTTGTTAGTCAAGTGTATGTAAATCCACGTATATCCGCTTCCGGACAAAACTGTAATATTTATGTGGAATTTACACCAAACAAATTAATGAAAATAAGCATTGATCGATATATGTCAGGATGTATAGCAACAAGTTTGGGTATGGTCAAATATTTTGAGAAATATCGTCGTATCAAAAAGTATAAATAGAAATATAAAATAGTGTTTAACAGTAAACAGTCGAAAAGCTTTTAAACGGGGGGTTGAACCTCTCGATTTGATTCCAAAATTTTAGTTCTGGCTTGAAAGGATAGTTGACAGTGGCGCTGCTGTCGTACCGAGCACAGCGAAGCGTTGGTGAACGTTATTGAGGTTAGAGCATGTAATGCTTTGACAAATGTTCAGTTTATAATCAATTTATAAGTACGATATTTTTTGCTATTAGTTTATGATGTAAAATAATACACCGTTATTTTCAGAGTTAAACTATATTTCATGCTATATAAATATTTATTTATAACAAGTTTTATTATAACAAAAAATGTCATTATTCTAATATATTTATTGTATCTTTATTTTTGTACAATTATTATTACAATCTTGATTATAAAAACGGAAGCATTTCAAGTTTTGTGCAAATTTAAAGCAAAATTTAACACGAATTTTACATAAAATTAAGGATATTGGATATTATAAAATTTACGTTAATCGTGTTATTAGGGATACTTATAAAGAATAATATCTTAGTGCGTTAGATGTTAACGTGTATTACATATTCAAAAAATTGTGCAACTAATTTAAATTGGATTCATAATAAATTAATAAATTATTTTACACGATAAAAGTTCATCTGAAAATATGGTCAATATCGTTGGAGTTGCGTACTGAGCATCAATTTTCAATATAGTTCACCGTCGAGAGGATAGTTCCCAGGTGGCGTTGATGGTCAAAATGAGTACACATTAAAGCATAGGAAGTTTTAAACCCTTGAGAATTATTATACAACAGAGTAAAAATAATAAAAAAAAAGGTTCAAGGTCAAAAGACCTGTTGTTGGTACATTTAGTATTGATATTTTTTTAAAAAGCTATCCATTAATACTGAAATTGAGTTTTCGACCCGAAGGTGGAGAGCAATTTTGAAATCTTAAATAAGAATACCTATTTTTACAGTAAATTCGAATTCTGAGTGAAAAAATATGTAAAATTTATGTGATTAATTCTTTTTAATTATCTTTTAATCAAAAGCCATGATAGTTTAAAATTACCGTTTATGGTCAAAGTGGCTTTCAACTATTATAACTTTTGATGAAAGCATAATTGGAAAAAAATTACTGAAATAAATTCGACATATATTATGCAAAATTCAGATCTGCTATTAAAAATTGACGTTTTCATTTAAATAAGTCCAAGTTCATTCTTCGCCATAGCATTATGTCAGGTCAGGATCTGGTTGGGAATCAAGTTTGGCATAACTTTATAACTTTAGTAAAAAATATTATAAATACGGATTATTTTATATTTGTTTTTAATACAGTTAATTGGTTCACACCATTTATTATTATATGTATTTTATAAAAATAATTAGTCATTATTCAACCACATTTTTTCAATTCGCTTTATTGCTGACGTTTCGACCTTTTTCGGTCCTCTTTAAAATTACGATATATTGATTTATTTGTTTAAATTGTATTATTATAATATTTTATATAATTGCATTTCTTTGTTTATATACATGAAGTAATTTGGTTTCCTGTTAATTATATATTAATATATTAACAACTATAGCTGATAAAGGCAACATAACTGTAATAGTTGACAAACGAAAAAACTTTTATAAAATAAAAAAATTATTAAATTATAAAAATATATGTGAAATTATACCGTATAATCAGCTTTAATTATTAGTATATTTGGGTGAGTTTTTAAAAATTGTTTAGTTGTTTTAATATCATTATCAAAAAATGTTTGTCCTTTAGATTTGTGAGTTTTTTGTGTATTTTATGTTACATATGTTATATATTATGTTACATACTTATGTTGCATAAGTATTTCATTATAAATTGAGAATAAAAATCACGTGATGAGTACAAATCATTTGATCGACTGATCGTTGAATCGCGTTTTGATCAAAATTGTAATTCCGAAATTATTCATCACGCGTTACATTTATACGTACAAACACTAAAGTTGTATAAATAAATATAGATCTGTTGCACGACGTTCGTATTAATAAATTATTCTTTAATATGGAAAAATAGAATGGTGAATTATATATTCCAGCGATACCTTTAATATTTATTTATTTTAAACGCTATTGAAATAAAAATATTCATTAAAATATAATTTAAACGCAAAAGTCTGAAAATAAATGTGAGAGAAAGAGATAATTTAAATGAAAACGAACATACATTTTAAACAGCACTTCAACAGTAATGTTCTTATATTGTGCAAAATGTAAATTTTAATCTTACAAAAATGTTTAAATTAACTCCTACATAATTTAGGGATAGTTATGAGAACAGTTTTTTTCTTTTTATTCTGAAAACTGTTTAAAGCCACTTTAACAAATTTAAAAAAATTCTTTTCATAACAAATAACTTCAACTGAATTTGTGCCGATATACAGTAATTTAGCATTTATTTGATTTCTTTTTAAACGCAACGTAATACTTTTTGAAATAAAAACAATTGTTCTTCACTCATTCTTTTCTTCGCAGTGTTTATTTAAAAAATATATCATTTCGAGTCATAAAATTATGTCAAAATGCATGGATATATAAATAAAAAATGCATATTTTATTTCAGATGTCATATTTTGTTAGACATTAAATTGTATATAATTGAAAATCTTCGTCTTTTGACTGTGATTTTTAAAGAACGTAACAATCGTACAATTTTATAACTACTGGCTGTAATACGCTGCACTTTAAAATTTAAGTATGAAACATATGTACGACACGCTTAGTGCAGCGTGTTACGACCGTAGGAATTGTTAGATGTGTATAAAATGTCACTGAAATAATTTGTACTCACAAAGTATTGAACAATTACTGAAAAATAAATTGAATTAATAAAGAGACGTGTATTGTTTGAAGTAACTCCAGATGGCCAATATGAAAAAACATCAATTTAAATTTAATACAAATTATACTTATTTTAATCAGTGATCTAAACAATGCATTGGCATGTGTGAAATGCTTGAAATATAAAAATGAGAATTAGTAGAACATTGAAACGTAATTAAAACAAGCTGTTAAAATACCTAAATAATTTTATTTTTAATTAAAGTACATATGTATATATGTTATTAATACATATACAGAAAAAATGTAATATTCTGATTCTTATCACTAAGAATATATAACTAACTGGTATCTAATATTTATTTCGATTATTGATAACCGGTAAGAACATGACAAAGTGTCAGACTATTTCACAATTTTATTTTAATCATCAAAAGCTTAATTTATTTAGTTAGGATACTTTCAGAGTTAAATATAAACAAAATAGAATATAATTAATACAAATATTAAACGATAAATCAAAATTTTAAAACATTAAAACTGAATGTCAAATAAGATTTTTATATCACTTAGTATATATATATTAATAATGTAAGCAACTTTGATATGCAACGATGCATAGAAATAAACTTTATATTACTTAGGTTTAAGTATAAGGAATGCATGATTGTTTTAAATAACAGAAATATAATGAACAATGATCGATATTGCCTTGCTATACGTTTACTTAAATTAAAAAATAAAAAGGATAAATGTATTAAATACACATTTTAATTATCATGCAATGATCTCGTACTTCCGTGACAACCTGAAAAAGAATTATATTAATATAAAAAAAATTGTATGTTAAAAGTAAAATTATACGTTAATCAAATTAGTTACAATATAAACACATATCAATAATATAATTGACAGAACATTAAAATAAAATTTACATCAGTTACTGGATTACAATTTAAACAAATTCACATAAAAATATATTTTTTTATTTAAAAATGATAATTTTACCATATTCTGAACGTCTTTCTGAATCTTTCCTATGTTTAGTTTCTGATCCCTGGAGGCAAATAAATTAATTACATATATTTTTTAATTATATTTATAAATATTTTTAACGTATTATTTATTTTATTTATTATTAATTATATTATTTATTATTTTTTTTATTATTAATTATATTATTTATTATTTTTTTTATTATTTATTATTAATTTATTTATATTATTATTATTTATATTAATATATAATATTATTATTATTTATTATTAATTATATTTATAGTATTAATAACAACAACAACGTGAGTTTAATTTTGTTAAATATAAGCCAATTATACAAATTAACTAATAAAAACTATGCATTGTCTATTTTATTAATCTTGGTTTGAAACAGTTGTAATTTAATGAGCTTAATGTAGATATAATATATAATGAGATAAAATATAAATTAATATTTATTTTAATGGTTAAAAATGAATTAACTGTATCATTTATTTTTATATTTCACGAAATTAAATAAAATAGTTCACTTCATATAATATTGTTACATATTATCAGGATGCATATTTAATGAATTTTATATAACAATATTCATAATAAAACATTTTTATTAATGAAACATCATAATTATTGATATTATTAATTTTATGAATACGCGTTAGAAATTTTCTAACAAAATTTCTGAATTCATTTCAACAACTATTTTTAGAATAAAGTCATAAAATTGGTTCATAATTAATATGTTTGTTTTCTAATAACTGATTGATTTTAAACAGATGTATCTGAAAAGGGCAATTTTGTAGAAATGTTAAAATTTAACGAATTTAATTTAATGGTTCAATAAGATATTAAAAATGTTATATTTATAACAAAAAACTCATTATAAATTCTACATATTATAATCTTAAAATATAAATATTTATATTTTTATTTTAGATGTTTTATCTCTGAAACTACTGAGGACAAGTCAGTGAAACAAATCGATATGATATATTTTACTATATTATTGTCTATTACCGTATTGTCGATATTATTACCATTAGTAAAAATAGATATAAATGTTAGTCTGTAATTCTAAAGGAATAATTAAATTCAAAAGACTTTTTAATTTTTTAAGAATTAATTATAATTTAAATTATTAAAATGATTACAATGTACGTTTAATATTGAAATTTTAATATATTATGTTTTAATTAATTTTTGCTATATGCCTTTAAATTCGTTGAGATGAAATGCGTATTGTTTATAAATAATAAATAACTGTTAACATTTCACGTTGAATTTTTTTCAAATTTCCTCAGTGCTAACAGATTAAACAATACATTAATAAATTATTATGAAAAATGCGTATTGAATTATTTGTAATTTTTCTACTGATTCCACCATTGGCTTGAATTTATACTATAGGAATTGTGTAATGCTCTGAAGTACATATAATTTATTTCCAGAAACTATGTATATTATATTTATTATTACTGTTAATTTTTTTAGATTTCAATCATTTGTGCTCGTTTATTAGAAATAAAATAGTAATAAATCACTGTACATATTTCAGGCTAAATTATTGGTAATTGTTTCTAGATTCCACTTAAATCCCATAAGAGCAGAATAATATTTTTATTAATTTCGCTTATAATAACTAAATCAGTATTGTGGAAATAAATTAGCAATCAAATATTAATATATTTTCATACATATTTTGATTTGTTCCTCTGTTTCTACCGACTTAAGAGACATTTATGATAAATTTTAATAAGTATTTAATTAATATCTGTACATAATAGTACTTTCAAAAACTAAAATCATTTGTGTTATTTTAAATTATACTGTGATATTTTTGTGTCATTGATATACCTTTAAATTATTTTAGAAGTATTTGATATTTTATTTTATATAATTCAAATAAATTCACATAAAAATATTTATTATTAAGAAACTTGAGATATGAATAACTAAAATTAAATGTTGGTATGGGTATATATGTTTTAAGAATAAATTTATTATTTACTGAAACTACCAATTTTAAATATTTAATGCACTTCACGTATGCGTAGAATTTAAATGTGTCTTATTTTCTCACTTAAATTAATTTACTGATATATACGCACATATCCACATACATTAATTCAAGGTACTTGTTTAGTTCCACTGTGTAGTACTTTTTATAAATCAAATAATTCATTTATTATTTTGCCAGTATAGATCTCTAAAAAGTACATTTAAAAACAGATATGTGATTATAAATTTAAATCAACATCTGTAGTTTTAATTATGGTTTTAATAAACGAGTCTGCAAAATTTGTTATTTAGGTTTACTTTACTTTATGACACTCATTACTTTTTTTTTAATAAAGATTAATGAAATTTCTTTGGAATATTATGTGTTATTATAATACGTTGAAAAATATTTATATATTATTATATTAAATATCAGTTCGTTAAAATTCAATGATTAAAATTGTATGCCCATTAAATCTGTACTTACATATAATCCATCTTTTACAGGATAATGAGCACCTTCTATCATTTCAATGTTTAACTGTTCACAACAAGTGTCACAAATAATGAAAACCCACCGTTTTGCTTTTGCCATGCTACAATGCAAAAACCCAAAATCCATTGTTTTATGAAACTGAAATATTTAAAATTAAAATTTAAATAAGAATAAATTCTTAAAATTCGTAAAACTCTTTAATTTAATTATTATATATATATTGTGTAAATATATTTAAAAAAATTAATTTTATATTTATAATAACAATTCATTCACAAAAAAAATATTTGAAACGAGTATAAATCATTTTTAGTCAGACTTACATTGCATTCGATCTTATTACTGTAAATAAATAATTCTTTTTCTAACTGATCCTGTGCAAGTGTAACTGGAATATTCATTTCGTTACAAACAGACTGTAATTGTGAAAAAAGAAGCTCTAGATTGTAAATTGGCAGATTTAACTTTTTTCCTACAGAAAGAAATTATAATTGTTTTCATTTACTTGCAATAAATAAACACAAGAATTTTATTTATTCAAATTTGATAATTTAGCCTTTTTCTGCCAACAATAAAATATTTTTTCTATGTCTTTTTAAGAAATATTTATTACAAATTAATTATTTATACTGTTATATACAAATTTTGTTTGGCATTGCTCATATTTGACTCTAATTGCCTAATTATCATTTATATGAATTAAACAAAAACTGTTTTCAATGTTTAATATGTTCACATATATAATTTCCCTTTGACGTTTTGTTCTATGATTTATCTTTTGAACTCATTAGTAAGGCTGGGTAAATTGCTACCTTAGACGCCTACTTAAAAGTATCGTCTAGTTCTCTTTATATTAGATTTTTCGCACAATGTTCTTGCGAGAAAGAATTTGGATTTACTATTTTTAGGAAACCTACATATTCGCTATAGGATAAATCGAATTAATTTATTTTAATGATGAATAATCTAATGATTTTTAATTCTTTTGAATTTCGTAATTTATTCTTCTTCCTTCAACACAACGTTTTTTCTAAATCTTTTTTAAACATACTATAAATACTGATGAGAAGTCATATACATATATTACAAATTTAAAATACTTTCAATTAATTGTTTTAATAATACTAATAATATTGTTAATTTGTTTTATTTATATAAATGATAACCAAGCAATTAGAGTCACAGGTGTGTAAAGTGCCAAAAATAACATTTTCATATAATAGTATAAATAATTCATTCATGATAAATATGTTTCAAGTAGATATTAAAGGAACATCTTGTTGTTAATGGAAAAGGCTATATTACAAAAGTCGGAAGACTTTTTTAATGATATTTATGATATAATGATATATATGATAAATATGATATAATGATAAATATCATTAAAAACCATCAGATTATTCATTATTAAAATAAACATGATTTGATTTTGAAAATGAATCTATCTACCTGCAGCAGAGGCTACTCTTTCCATAAAAGATGTTACAATCTGTCTATCTTTTTGCATAGTATACAAAGGTACGGCAGTACTGTTTTTGTATTTGAAATCACCTATGAATAACATTAGATTCTCATATATTTTTGTGAAACTTTGCTCTCCTTCTGAATATGCACAAGGTATTTGATGAGTCTGTTTGCTATAATCAAGCGCTTGTCTGTAATAACCCAGCGCTGGCTTACAATTCAAAATATTGTGGTAAGTATCTTCAATTCCATTTTTCAATGAAAAGCGAATGATAGCAAATTCGATAGGTATGTAATCAGTTGTATTAATTTTTATTACATTATCCACTTCTCGTGTGTATGAATAATTCACTTGTATGACATAAAACTGAAGTGATTGCAGATCTAAAACATTAAATACAATTACAAGTAATGTAATGACTGTTCATTAACAATTACTTCTATCACAAATTATTTATCCCAAAAAGTTACCACTTCGACTAGTTGTGTTAATTAAAGACAAGACAAACTGGTTCATATTCTCATTAAAATTTAACATTTTGCGATTTTCCTTGTCTATCTAATCTACAGATTCCCCAGTCCCTGTCAATTTTCCTAATTGTTTTTTATTTGCCATTTTAGATTTCTCAGCCAGTTCGACATATTTACTTTTTTGTTCTTTAGTCATAAACTGTAAATATGAATTTTATAATTAATATAAACACGAAGTCGATTCAAAACACTCATTAAAAGTAGACTTGTCAATCAATTACATTGAGATTATTAATTAAATTAAATCAGATTGTAATTATAAATATATTTATTGTTTTATGTGTATATAATAATTTATACTACTCTCTAATATCTTCTTATTATTTCAAATTATATTTTAATTATATAATTAGCAAATATCAGTTTATTTTAAAAGACAAAATTATGCTGCAAATAATTAAAATTATTCAATATGATTGAGTCTATGATATATATCATTTAATTTTTGCTTTAAAAATATCTCAATAAATAATTCATATTATTATTATTTCGCAAAACAATATATTCTCATTTTTCATTTATGTTTGTACATAAATAATTATAATAATATAATGTTTTGTTATAACGTAAACTGAACTGCTATTGAAGTAAACATAATAAATGCATTTACAAAATACATAAAATAACTTGAATGATTTATTTACATTAAAATCTTTCAACTAAAATAAATTTTTCTACAGGATATTTAAATACTTAATAACAATTTATTAAAAATAATACTAACAGCAAAAATGTTTAGGACAACAAGCAACAAATTTGATTATTGTAAACTATGAAACATTATAGCATGTTTATATTTTTATCTCAAAGT
>JABFOX010001441.1:0-13027 GCA_022817665.1 Axea sp. ZL-2020
AGATCAAGAAATAATCAATCTTTAGATTTCATTTTCTTTCTCTCTTGGTTTAACGGTGATAAAAGGTAACTTTTAACTGTTATTAAATTTGAATAAAACATAATTCGAAAAGGCGTTTGAATAACATTGATATATTTTGCAACGTAAAATTTAAACCCATATTAAAAACTGAAGGGATTCCCATTTGAAATTTCAAAGTTCCTTCCCAAGGGGTGATGGGAGCTTGAGTAAAATATGTGCAGACTCCGCCACCGAAAATATTAAAGGTTTGTTTAAAACATTTTTTTCGTACAATTCTTATTTCTCGAGATATTCTGAATTGTCCACTTGAAATAAACACCCTGTATAATTTAAATATTTATAAAATTAATTATAATATTTTTGTTTCAAAATCTGTTTATTTACTATACATTTTTATTTATTTCACCTACGAATGATTTATATTATTATAAATTTTTATTAATTTTAATTTTATATTTATGTTCTATTCTTTTTTATTTTATTATATGGTATACTTTTATCACATTGTCATACGTATAAAATAAATAAATAAATGTATACATGTAATACATTTAATTTTACAACCAGTTTTGGACAAACAAAAGGTCGACTATATATCAAGAAAAGAAATGGTTCATATTATTATTTCATTGTATGCGGTACTGTTATTAGTAGTGAGAGCTAGAAAAATAAGGTGAATGTGAGCAACAGTAAGAGTGCAAAGAAAGTGCAACAAGGCAATTTTTATAAGTGAACATACAAAAGTTACTTAGAACTTGGTAAACCTTTCGTTAGTCGCATACTGAGATCCATAAAAAGCTCAGTTGAAGTACATTATTCTTATCATAACAAAAGTATTAAAAATATGACGTATCAAAATATTCCCATTCTCTACATTCGAGTCTATACACCAGCCGGAATAAAACGAATATGACATAAATTTTATAGTTATGAAAATTCAGATTGTTTCATTAAAGCAATAATTATGCAATTATTTTCCGAGATAAAGATTTTTGATAAAACATTTTGTAGAATTAAAAAAATCTGTAAAAATGATAAAATGTGTGCAAATTACATGTATAAATATATTTTATGCTACGTATTTATTGATTATTTTGACATTTTTGTTATCTAAATAAATTGAAATATATCACATATACATATATGCTTTATACAAAGTAGTAAAATAATTCTTTCTATTTATTTTATTATTATTGGATTTTATATTTATTACAAGTATTCTTGTTGAAATATATCGATTAAACTTTTCAAACCAAAATAAGCTTCCATCTTGTTAAAAATAACATGTTAAATATAATTTCGTTAATAAGTTCATTTTAAATACAAATTTCAGTAACGGGAATTACACGATCGAATAAAAACGTGATAATACTTTAATACATTTCTTAGCATAAAAAATTATGTTCATTTAAACATTATTAGTTAGTAATTGATATTTTAAATTGGTATATTTATTTCCATTAACATATAGACTTGATAGATGTTTAACACTGTACTTGTATTAGTGTTGTCTCTTGCTAATATGAAAACATAACTGGAAGATCATATATGTTACGTGATTACATTGTAAGCTTATAGCATGAAGTGACTTGCACTTATGCCAATTTTTAGTATTGTCATAGTTGAAAATTAAATCAACAAGACATTATATCTTATGTCATTATTATACTAATGTTATATTTACTTTATTCATTGTAGTTTATTCGTGATTATAATTAACACATTTAATGCTCCAGTTTAATAGTTTATAAACTTCATATGTATGTTTTTAGATCCTTATATTAACTTTTATAGCAAAATGAAGTATATATTTCTAGATAAAATGCAATATATATTTAAATATGTGTTTCATATCAGAATTATACTAAATATATTTTAAGTGCTTACTAGAATTAAACTAAATACCCTCTATACGTGTACATATATTTTGGAGTAATAGTGTAAAATTTCATTGATTTAACAGTAAAAGTTTTATTAATTTGATTAACGTCTCTACGAAAATTACTGAACGTTCGGAAGAACAGAAGCAAAACAGAAGCAACGATTTGACCGAACTTTCACATTATTTAAATTGGTAGAAAAACTATTCGATTAAATAAATTTCAATGAAGAATTCATTAAATTTCACTGACATTTTGCTTCTATCTCACCGTTAGTAAAAGTTCAGTAATTTAATAAAATTAATCAAACGTTTTCTTTGCATTTGAAGAAACGTTACGTTAATTTAAATTCATCAGATAAATAATGTCTAGCTGCGTGGCTTTCACGTTATAGTAACACACCTTGCAGCAATTGTAACATTGCAAAAACTCTAGCACATTTATAAAGATATAAATTCCTAGTAGCAAAAGTTTCAATATCACTACTACACGCAAAATAACATTCTATCATAAAAATTTGATTGAACTATTCAATACCTTGATGCGCAACACTACCACTACGCTACGGAATAGATTGCGCAGTACAGTTTTACCGCGCAGATTTTTACTAAAATCTTTTCCAACAACGCCTTAATAAATTTGTTTATTCAATACCAAAAATGCTGCATGCTGTGATATAAACGCGTTTACTCGGTACCAAAAGTACTGAATGCCATGACATAAATGTATTTAACATTTTTTGCAAATACCAAATTCCTGTTCTGTGTGAATGAAACACTCAAGAAATATAAACATAAATACACATTTGTACAGGAACTTTGTATTCGATTATTCTGTTTATTTCAAATACTTCCTACATGGATAGTAATGCATTGTAGGCTAAAAATATTTCAGTTATAAAATAACTGATGATATAAAATATTAATTTTAAAACTAAATTAGCCATTTCTATTAAAACATAATATTGAAATAAATTCATTACTATGCAACATAATTCATAGAAATATTGAAAATACTGAAACTAAATGACAATGAATATTAACAGCCGAATTATAATCAAGGCTGCATTTTGATTGCTCGACTTAAATCAAAAAATCGTTGAAATGTCGTAGGTGTATTATATAATATTTAGAAACTGTATTATCTTTTCTCGTGACTTTATTATTGGTGACCGTACAAAAGACATAGTTCACTGAATAGCCTTAAATAATTCACCGGGTTACAACTTTGTATCGTCGCGCAGCGACTAACAGTCATGCACACACATGCAAAATGCAATCACATGAGTTGCAAAATGCACTGACCACCAATGCGCGCCTGTAATTAATTAACCCAGGATAAAACACCGATGTGACCAATCAATCATTATTTTTGTTGACAATATTGTGCGAGGTGTTCAGCCGTATAATTCGTAACACCAGATGCATTTATTCATGCAGCAGAATAATTTATAAAAACAAATGTCAAGATTTGAATTTTGTATTAAAACAGAATCTACCTTCGCTGGCGTATTATTACATAAATTAAAGAAGTATCTTGTTGTATTCCTCAAATTATATCGAACAATCACATTTTCTGAATTCAAAAATAATTTTATTTATTGATTTAAAAAATAATAATTCAATGTACTGCATAGAAATTCCTAACCCAATAATAACTCATTGAATTAAATCGTTTATCCCCTCCAAAGTACAATCGCCTCCCAGCCTCCATTTTAGAAGTTTGAATCGCAAAACGTATTAGATATGCGTAACCTATTTTGTCATATTTACCACACTTGGGGAATGATTAAAGTAAATATTCAATCAAAGTTTTTACTGATATTCAATTTAATTTCATCGGCAATGAGAAATATTATATTGTAAGTATTAATACAAATATTGAATATTTCATTACCCTGTTAAAAATATGAATAAACATGGATAAATAATAATAAACCTGTCCATCATTGGTGATTGTCTGCATATTTACACGTAATCATATTTAAATGCAACAATACTGGTATGTTGTATACAATTAAATGAGTTTTATTGTCAATTTCCATACAAAAAGTTTTAATTGTAAATAAAGATGAAACGAACTAATCACCGGAATAATGTACGTAAGTTCAACAAATTGTTTACATGTTCATCTCATTTTTTCCTCATCGTATCCATTTATATTTTTATATCCGACTGTTCCTGACTACAAATATAAATTAACTAGAATAAAATAATTCAAATAAAAGTGATAAAATGATTATTGGACAATTTTTAGTTAGTTAGTTTCGTACATAAAGTGAGAAATGATTTTATCAATATCGAGTTTCTTATTTATAATTTATATCCGATTATCGGAACGTACGAAGACAATAACCGTTGGGAAACGTATATGAACTATATCTGCAGTGAATAAAAACACATGTGCAAACGAGATTGATTTTATTGACTATTAAAATTATATATATAATATATAATACTATTTACATTCAGTCGAATTTATTTATTCATTTGAAAAAAAATTATTTTTAAATATATATTCGAACATTTTTGTTGAATGTAAATTTTCTATTTATAAAACAACTGTTCAATCGTGCACCAATTAAGTTATTCCCTGTCTCTCATGATGTTAGGTCAAGAGACGATATTAATTTTTCTAATATAAGCTTTTATCTGCGTCACGAATTCAAATTTTACGCTGTAAAATATATAGGTTTTGTTCGAAATACTTTATTCTATTTAATGTTTTGCTGCAATCGCAAAAAAATCAGTGTTTAAACTTATCTTACGAATTATATTTTTGATCTTAATATCAAAAAGAGGTACTCAATATTTCAAAGCTGCTGCTTTCCCTCAAACTTAAAGATAAATTGGTCTCAAAATGTGTCGCCAGAACAAGATTCGAGTGTACTAAAATATTATTGTATCTTAAATACATAATATTTATAATATAGTTATGCATTATACTAATAAAGATTGACCGGTCTAAAATATTTATTTAGAATGTTGTGCTATTTTCATCATACCCTTTTTGTTGATTGAAAATAACTTTATAATAAGCATTATTGATTTAATTATATTTTTCAACTACCTTATTTTCGGCAATTGAAAATCCGCAAGAAATTCATTAATATAAAATAGCATTTTAAACACAATGATAAATTAAAAAAAATAATAATACAAAAATATTTAATATAATTAATTGCAATCAAAATTCATTAATTTGAATTGAATATTATGATTTTCTTCTTTATTTTCTAGATTTTGTATTAAAATGCAACATTTTTGTTGTAATATAAAAGTACAGAATATCCCTCAATTTTTAAAATAAAAAAGGCAAAAGAAAAATGTTCAAGAACGCAGGGTATGGCACGTTTTAAAATGTTGTTAAGTGTACTGTTCACTATATACCTGTTTTATACGCTGATCACGACATATACAAGTATATATTATTTACAAGGTATAAATTAGCTTTAATAAATCACACAATATTTTATGTTATTTTCAAAATATGTCTTGTGAATTTGAAAGTTATTTATCAAAAAAAAAAATTAAAATAAAGTAAAAGTTTCACATTTTTACTAAATTTTTGACACTTATACAACATATTGCATTTTTCAAAAACTACAATTTCGAAATATTCTTATTAAACGTATGATTTATCTTGTACGCTAAATTAATATTAGAAAAGACTAATGTCATGACTAAAGCGTTGTATCTTGTATGTAATTTTATTAGGAAAATATTAATGATCATTGTCTATCGATGTCTACACGGAGAAAAATATTATGTTGCTCTAATGAAATTTTTGTCACCGTCGTATGACATTGTTATGTTGGATCAACGTGTCAATTCTTTTCATATAAGAAAATATTAAAAAATAATTCAATTTTTAACATAAACAATTTATAATTTCAAGATAATTTACTTCGAAAGCACTTTATTGTTACATCAATTTTAATGTATAATTCAATAAGTAAAGAAAATTCAAATATACTTTTCTTAAAATATAAATTACAAACTCCCTATACAATAAATGTTTCGTATAAATTAATAATTGAACTGAAAAAATACATTTTTAACTGGAAAACACAAATGAAACATTAAATTCTAAGATTATTTACGTCATATATAAATAAAACATTTATTTTCGTTGAACAAAACTTTAAATTCTTTATTTAAATGAAATGCTTCGATTTGTGAATCGTTTGTTTACAGTAATGAATAAAATGTTTTTTTTATATTCAGCAATTAATTAATTATTTCATGTATAATAAACCACAATAAACTTGTACACGAAAATGTTATGTTTTGAACATATCATTAATATTCTCTTTAACCAGACTTCTCATATGATCTTGTTATAAGATTTAAAACAGTATTTAACTAATAAAATTTTTACGTACTGATCATCTACCTCTATTTAAAAGTAACGTGAAATATATCAGATGATAAACAAACTTCGATTCCTCTTAATAAATTTAAAAAATGATGACTAATATGATGATCATTACTGAATGTATTTTATTACAAAATATAAAACTCTTTAAACGTCAAATATTTTCTATATTATTGTTTATGCTTAATGTTTCACATACAGGGTATTTATTTTAAGTTGACAATTCAAAATAGTTCGACAAATAAAAATTGTACAAAAAAATGTCCCGAATAAACTATTAATATTTTCAAGTTGGGCATCTACCTGTGTGAAAAATATCCCTCCCAATGTAAAAGGGGGAAATTTCAAACGAGAACACCTATTTTTATTGTGGATTTAAATTCTGCACTACAAAATATTTACGAACATTTGATCTATGAGAGAATCAATCTTTAAATTTCTTAGCCTTCCTCTCTCGATCAATCGTCTATAAGTGATAATTTTAAACTATTATAATTTTGAAATAAAATATAATTGGAAAAAAATTGTTTCAATACGCATTCTACATTTCGTACAACACATAGTATTCAATTTCCCAATAAAAAATGGAGATACTCATTTGACATTTCAAATTTGTCCTGTGCACCACTCTCGGGGGCAATAGAAGAAGGATAATTTTTACACAGCCAGACGCTTCCTTACAAATATTAAAAATTTATTTCAGACATTTGTTTTGTACAATGCTTATTTCTCGAGACATTTTGAATTGTCAAGCCAAAGTAAATATTCTGTATATTTCAATCAGGCTATATTTATTGAGAACACTCATGATTAAATAAAATATATGCAGTTATGTTATAATTATTAACATTTATATAATATTGCTTAATAATATATCCAGAACTAAAGTAATAAAATTACTTCTTGTGTTTAAAACACAAGTATCGTTTAATTAATATTAACTCTGGATAGCAACAACTCTAACAGAACAAACAATTAAAATCAATATTATTTTAAAACGGTAAAGTAACAAAAAAATTATTCTTTTTTTAACACAAAAAATTATTCATAAGAATAATTCTCTGTGTACGTTTGTACATATTTATCATGTTTACTATTCTGTTACTATTTGTAATTATACTATATTCATTGTATTCAAAAATAAGTCTATCGCTGAGTAAATGAAAGGAAGCATACAAGTGAAAGAGATTACAATTAAGAGTAAAAGTCAAAGTTCGTTATAAACCTTTCTGAATCGAACTCTCACTCCAAACATGATTTTGAACAAGATTGGCAAAACAATTTGTAAAATTATCATATTGACTACAAAATTGCTTTACGAACAACGTGCAAAGGTCACATTGTAATCATGCAGAAATATGAGCCAATTATTTGGAAATATGCACTTTAATAATATCCATATCCATACTAATTAATAAAAATGATTTATATGTAAATTATGCGATGTATTTTTACATCTTATGCACGTCAGTAATTGAAAAATTGTTGCACATCAATTCAATGATACCATAATAAAAATTGAGATTGAGTTCAAGCCAAGTTTTTACTTAATAATTCTGATTCAAAATTAACACTTGTTCCATAATCTCGATTCCAAACTTTGTCACGTCTGAAATCCGCCTAAAATCTTAATTGGATTAGAACGATCCTACTAACATCATGATTAGAAAATGAATACATAATGTTCAATGACAAACTTGGCAATATAATTATCTGTATAAATTCAACAGTGTATATTTAAGTAATAAAAAAAATTATAATAATTCTTCAATTAATATAACGTATTGTCGTAATTAATCTATTTCAAAAACTTGATAAACTCCAATTTTGTATTAGTTTGGAAAGAATATTTTAGATACGTCAAAGTCAGCTATTTTATTTATTTCTTCACGTAGCACTAATAAAAGCAATGTAAAAGAATTGTAGATTTAAACTCTTTGAATGAATAATTAAATCAAAAACTAATTATTGTATTTCCTCATAATTTTATCCTATTTTTATTGTGGCTTCATTTATACTCTTACAATCGATGAAATGTTTTCAATTAAAATGCTGAATGAAGAATAATTACAATTTAAGACGACTGGATTTTTTATAATTATTTTCATCGAACATAAAAGTAATTGAATAAAGGAAAATCAATATTCGCTTTGACTTCTTTATCTAAAGAACTTATGTTTAGGAAAATTTAAAAGGACACAAAAAAACTTGAATTAAAAAAAAGATTAAGAAAACATGCTGATGAATTAAAAATAAAAATATTTATAAAATAATCTATAGCGAACTATCGAAGTTACGTTGAATTAACAATAACAATTAATAAATAATCAATTAATAAAAACTAGTTGCATTACTAGGACCGAATGAAAAACTAATTAGGTTCAGTAATGACTCAATTATCTAGTATAATTTATCAATGAATTATGAAACAGTATGAATCGTAGTTACATCTTGTGGGACTTAACATGATATAAACGTCTTTTCCTACCACAATGTTTAAAATTAAAGTGATACAATTAATATTCAAAAATAGTAAAAATATCTTTACGTTAAAATTAAAAAAATGTCTTATAATTCTAATTTTAATTATACACTTTTTATTTGATTCAAACTTATATGACGATTAAAAATTTCGGTAATCATATAATAACCCTTAAATTATATTTTAAAACCATAAATATATAAAACATGTTAAAAAATATAATGAACAGATTTATTGTAGAAGTTATAAAATAAAAATAATGTTATTGCAAACAAAATCTGTTTCTCTCGAAGTTCCTTAGAAATTTAGATTGGAAGTATTTTTAAACTGTCAAATGAATTTATATATACCGTGAAAATTATGCAGAAATAATGTGTGGTAAAGCATAATAAAATCGCAAATATAACCGGTTTAGCAAATGTAAAACGTGGAAATAAAATCTTAAATAACTTAGAATTAACTATGCATAAGACATGTTCTATTCAATATTAATTAAATTAATATAATTATCATGTTTTTGTATTCAAGCATGTATTTTTAATATAATCTTTAATTAAACATTTTTAAAGTAGCATCAATTGGTAATAATTTTATAGTATTATAATGTAGACGTTATATTAACACATTAAGATGTGGCATTGAAAAAGCATTTTAAATCGGTTAAATTTACAATTACATTATTTATTGTATTTTCATTTTTATATATATGTAAATCCGTAGTGTTTTTCATTAATAAGGAACTTAACTCGAGATTAGATTCATTTCCACTTGATTTTATTTAGAAAAATGTCTTCTTTTGAAAAAGTAGTTTAGTTCGTTTAAAATAACATGTATATTAAAAGAATTTTGACGGAACTGAACTAAATCTCAAGTTGAGTTAAATACAGTCAACTTTGGTAAAGTACGCAAGTACATGACTGGAAGAACTTACATGTATATTGCATATGGATTACAATCATTAGGTTTTTGTATGTCACATGCAGGTTGTGTTTCTTGTCAACAAAAATAATTTTAAGTTTATTAAATTTAAATTTTAGTTAAAAAATGAGTGATAAATAGAAAGATATAAGTAAATTAAAGCTTTGTATGCAATTTAAGTTATAGTATTTATTTATAATACATTATTTTCTTATATTATGGTAAAAAATTATCGAACTTTCATTAGTTAAAAGGCAAGTTATTCCTTAATTTGAACATTTCTTGTATGCACTAATTTTAGTTTTAAGAAATTAAATTTGTCATGAAAAACTGTTTATTTTCCTTTCTTCTTAAAAATGTATTTAAGTGCTTTTAGTGAATATGTGTTCATAGTAAATCTGTTGTTAGAGAGATTCAAGTGTATCAATGAATAAAATTATAAAGCACAATACACTAAAAAATACAATAGATCTCTTACATTATTATTGTTTCTTAAATTATTATTAAATAAAATTTTTATAAATACGATATTTAATGAATTATATCTGTTTTCATTGTTGCATTATACTTTTAAATTATAACAAAATTGAAATTTTTATAAGTATAATGTAAAATAAAAATGTTTAATATGTAGAATATTTATTTATAATTTAACATTTTTTTTGCAAATCTAATCGTATTATAATCTAGTCGTATTATAATCTAGTCCCATGAACTTAATTGAATAAATTTGTGTCATTTAATGTATAGTTTAGCCTTTCAATTTATTTGAGTCATTTCTAATATCTTACAAGGACACACCTCGTATCAATAATTACATAATCGACATAATAAATTTATTTAAATATTGCTTGCGTTTTGTAAAATATTCTTATCTGAGTAGTCAACACAATAAACTTTTGACAACCTTATAAGTTTGTCTAAACTAATTCTCTTATTTCAAATACGATATATGATTAAGTTAAACAAAGTATTTTTTAAACAAAATGTATTTCCCTACTAAAAAAAATCATGAAATTTGTGTTTGAACGTATATTTAAATTCAATTTCCGATTATCATTTTATGAACAGACTTGTACATAGGAAAATCTACTATAACCTCAGGAATATAAAATGTAATTGATTTAATTTTCTTTTTTGTTAAATATTATAATTTATTTTGAATGCTTTCATTAAATTTTATATTTATTCAGTATTTTTTAAGTTATTTTTAAATCAGAATATAAATAAAATTTAAATTATACGTGTTATAACATCTATAATTTTACGTTTTTAAAACTAAAGTATTATTATATTCTAAATTTTTTTCAAAATATAATTATATAAATTATGTTATATTTGCTTAATTTGTCAATAATTGAAAATTATGTCTTAATTTTTAATACTTCAGATTTTAATTAACAAATTCATCCTTTTTAAAAAATATTCCAAACTTTCCATGTTCTAATTTTAAATAGAAAGGATACGAAAAATGTAAAATGAGAGATATCATATAATTGTTACTAACCACAAGCTGTTTATCTTTGATATAAGACAAGAAATTTGATATTTTTTTCCAAAATGTCTATCAGAAAGTATAATAAGAATTTAATAATCAGTTTAATTTCGTGTATTTAACAGTACTAAATATATAAAAAAATAATCGGTAAATCATTTTGGGAACGACAATTTGATGTAAAACCCTTGGTTTCAATGTTCCTGTTACAAAAAGTATTCGAAGAAAACTACGATATAAAGAATTTCTCCAAAGAAAATTATTTCTTAATACATTCTGTGAAAACAGTACTGAGAAAAATCAATTAAAAAATCTCACTCTATGTTGCCAAAAATTAGGTAGTAAGATAAAAATTAAAATTCTTTCCATTCATTTTTAAATAATGCGGAGAGAGCTAACTGTTAGAAGTAATACATCATGCGGGTTTAATTTTTCATTCTTCATTTTGTTAACATCAAAAACTTTTATAACAATCAATGCAAATTATTGCCACAATTTTTCTTATATATTATAAAATTTTATGCTAGAAATTATTTGCATTACATGTTTCGTGATGATATTTGTACATAAAATTCTTAAAAACGTATATTTGTTACTCTAAATTCTTATTACTAAATTAATTTTTATTAAAACTTTTAAGATATTTGGTATTGTTAATTATATTTCAGCTGAATGTTATCAGTTAGTAAATTCATATTAAATATTTTATACAAGACTTCGTTAGTTTGTATACCTCATGTTGTTTTATTCTACTTTATTAATATATTTATTTAATATTGAAATAATAAATATAGTGATAGTAAGACTTGACAAAAGAAATCTCACATCTTAAATAAGAGGTTGGCAACATGTATTTGGACGAGAGCGTTTAATAATCTTGGTTCTAATTAGTTATCTTAAAACACTTCAATTCAATAAAATTATATTAGTAAGAATTTATAATAAAGTCATTAATGAAAAAACACGTAGAAAAATACCAGTTTTAATGCAATATGTAGACTGAAATAAATTATATGTATAATACATATAAAATAATTATATGTATTAATTAATATACATCACTTATACAAGTAATTGCATAATTATTAATAACAGTTCGATTGTTTGTCCTCGATTTCCCTTGTATTAATATTATATTTATATTTATTTAAATATAGGTATATTATATTATTATTTATCGTGTACAATTATGTATACAACGTATTTATTTTAAATTAACAACTTCGAATATCTCCAGAAACAATCATTGTACGAAAAAAATGCCCCAAATAAACCTTTAATATTTTTGTATAAAAACTATTTTCCACCATTTCCCCCTGGGGACGACATGGGAGGAAATTTGAAATTTAAAATGCGATCGTCATAAAATACATTGAATTTATTTGAACCATTTCATTCGAATTCTGCTATAATTAAAAGTTATAATAGGTAAAATTTATCATTTACCATCATTAGATCGAGAGAAAATCTGTCTACAGATTTCTTAAGCTTTTTCTCTCTATGTGACGGCGATAAATGGCAATTTTAAACTATTATAACTTTTGAATAAAACATAATATGAGAAAGATATTAAAATAGACTTGATATGTTCTATAACATAGAATTCAAATTTATAAGAGAAAAATAGGGGATGCCATTTGACATTTTAAAGTTGTCTTCTGGGGCAGCCCTTAAAGCAGTGGAGTGGGAATGATTTTGACTCACATAGAATATATTAAATTTTGAAAATATTAAACATTTCTGTAAGACATTTTCTTCGTACAATGCTTATTTCTTGAAATATTCTGAGTTTTCAACTTAAAATAAACACTGTGTGTGTATTTACACAATTCACGTTCTTGTATTTCAAATCGG
>JABFOX010001442.1:0-13027 GCA_022817665.1 Axea sp. ZL-2020
GGCCAGGTGATAGGAGTACTGGTGGAATCTGAAAAGCTTTCTTTGCTTAATGCTTCAAAAAAACGGGTAATGCATTTTGAATTTAATACGCCAGAGATACGTGTGTCTGAAACACATATGGTAAAGATACAATGCAGAGTTCTAATAAAGGAGAGCCAGCTGGACTGACAAAGATCTAGTCCGGAGTTCAACAGATTGTCATTCTCATACTACTAGTTTAGAATGTTTATTCAGCATAGAAAAACTTTGTAACGTTATAAAGATACGTCAGTTTGTCATATCGAAAGGAATAGAGATAACTTCTATACGAAGTGATAAATGTATTGTTATTAGATAATTAGACACTTTAAAATGATATATTTTTTATTCTAAGCAAGTTTTATTTTTATATTAAAAGAAGAAATAACAAGAGAACATTATAAAAAGTGGAATTAAAAAATAAATTACTTTTAAACAAATATACGTACATGATTTATTATAAGGAAATATATTTAACTTAAGAATTTTAGAATTATATTACAGTGATAAAAGTTGCATAAATGTCAACATTTTTAATTATTTTATTAGAAATAATATTCTTTGTAATTTAAATTTTTGTTTTGATAAACGTAATACGTTTTGGTAATAAAGTGATATAGAAATACATTATACAAATATAATTCATTTGAATTGAACCATACAAAATAATGAATGCGAAACTGAGATACCTTAAGTTTGTTAGAAATATTCTCAATTTCTTATGAAATATAAATGTTTAGATAAAAATAGTTCATTTTAATGAATGATTAATTAGTCATTGTTATTAACACCGTTTAAAAACATATCTTATTAAATTATGGACTGTTTGTTAATGAATGTGGTGATAAACTTTATTTACAAAATCATTTTTTCTAACACTTTACAGTATTAGTCCATTAATTAACCGTTTTTTAGTAAGACACCATGCTCTTTTTTCTCCATTAATAAAAAAAGAATCTAAATTTCCCGTTGATAACATTTTTCCCATTCATTAAATTTTACTAAAAATAGTTTTAAAAAAATATACTTATAATATTCGTTGAGAAAAATATAATAGGTAACCTGTGATAAATTTCAGTTATAAAAGTTTCATTTAAAATTTCAGTTTTGCCACTCGTTTCATAATATAATATTTGATTCTTCTTTAAATGCATCTATAACTTTCTTGCAATTATTTACTCTTGCTAATATAAAAAAAAGAAGAATTGTTTAGTACCCCAGCAAAAATTAATTTTTCAAAAGATTTTTTTATCATTATCGTATGTTTTAAATTGTTCCACAAAAGTATTTTAAAATAAACCATGATATTTTTTGAGATATCTTCTTAAAAAAAAATCCGTACAAATAAAACTGTATTAGAAAAGAATGACTGACTTCATTTGAAATGTATTTTGCGAATATTAAAATATACAAAATCTGATATCAGTATTGGAACATTATTCATTACAGACGCCAACCTTATGCCAACTTTAAAACTAATACTGGATGAATATTTATTACAAATATTTCATTTTATAATCTAATATTAGTACTGACACTAACATTACACGAACATTTGCAACAACGTTGTTCATATTACTGAGTCAAAATCAGAAACTTATGCCAATGAAAAACATTTCAATGATGTATCCAAGTTTCGAAACCAACATCGGTAAAATATATGCAAAGTTAGATCGATACTGGCCCATTCGTTTTTTCTGTATAGGTGTAACTGCACTGATCCATCGATATTCCATCGACCAAAAAATTTTTTGTGTGAAATTGTGTCATGGAATATATTATTAGATATCGACCACAAATACATTGTGGTCCATACGTATAAATAACACGTAGCCAAAAAGAAAAGAACGATTTCCTACACTCGTGCAGAGAATGTTTACTTCCTATATTAGTAACAAAGTTACAAGTATGAGATTGATTATTTCTTTCTCCGTTGTTACAAATTGGTGTCAATGAGATTTTTCACATAAACCCCTTTAACAGAATTTATTAATTAACACGAATCTAAGTGATTCTTCAAATCTAAAATCAGAGACTTGGTGTTTTTCCGATTTATACTGTTAAAATACTACATTAATGTTTATAAACACTAGAACCATACGGTGCTTTGATAACAAAAATTGACTTTTGTTATCTATAGTTTAATTTTGGTAACGTCCCCTGTTTCTAACGTAGCTGAGAATAATTAGCAAAACGGAGGAGCTTACTCAGCATTTATTATTAATTATTCAACAATTTCTCTGTGTCAGAATTATTTCGACAATATTCTACGGTGGTGTGATATTATTTTCTCTTGTTTAAAGCGCAGCAAAAATCAAATAACGAGATAAAAATACCAGTGTTTTAGTTCGTTATTATATAACTACTTTTCCTCTGTATTTTGACTAATTATGAAACTGTTCCATGCGTTAGATTTTGATTAGTAAACTACCTCTTTTTCACAGTGAAAATTATGACTGAAGAAACGCAATTGAGAAAAACTGATTATTATCAATGAGAATAATTTATCAGTTTTTAATGATTTTTGTTTGCTGTATATTAACACGATGAGAAGAAAGGATACAATTGCTGTGCATCCATATTTATAAACTTCAAGAAGTTCCTAAACTCTAATTGGTTTTTGACAGTGTCAAAAAACAGTTCCTTTAATTCGCCTAAGTGCATTCATTTTCAAAGACAAAATGTACAAATAATTTTAGTTCGCATTCCAAGAAAATATTTTTGCCAAAAAAAATAACTTTTTCATATTTAAAGTTTAAAAACTAATACAAAATTGATACTGGTGAATAACAGTTTTTTATAAAACTCTTTTAAAGCAAGAATAATAGCTGTTGCGATGTTTTTATTTGACCCAAATTATAATTTATAAATAAAACTGACCATAAGCTAATAGATGCAATTTTTATATTCGAAGGATGCAGTTTATGAAAGTCGGTCTGGACTCGACGTCAGTGTAAGAAAGTCGTTTGGACGAACTAAACCTTATATGTGTATAAAGTACCCTTTCTCTGTCTTTCTGTCCGTCTCTCTGGTTCAGTTAGACAATACCGGTTAAAATATATGTCAGTACATGTCAATAAAACGCGATGGACATTGAGGCCTCATTCGAATTTTCATCAGAAGCGACGCATGGATACGTAAAACAAAAAAAAAAACCAATGTTTCGCAATATCGTCAAAGGAGAATAATGCAACATCGTAATCTGTCCGTTTTAAGAGAGAAAAAAGCAGGATTGATTTAAGACAAATGTGTAATTTCTATTAAAGATTCTTTATTCTTAACATTTTAAATTCTTAACAAAGTTACAAAAATTATTATTATTGTTTAAAGCAAATTAAAATAAAAATTACACTTTTCCTCGTTAAATTTTTAATCATCAAAAATAAACGCCAGAGCTTTTACATTCGAAAAACGAAAGAAAAAACAAACAAATGAATTTGTATAAAGATAAATTAAATCACATTTCCGTCAACATTGTTTCCTGTTAAAATACTCTTTAAAGCCGAGTTTAAATAATTTAATCCGAAGTTAACTTCGGTCCTAAATTCGTTGAAATGAATCAGCTTACCACAGGTAGATTTTTTAATACTCACACATACAGAGTAACTTTTAAATCGATTCTTTAAAATTTATCAGCCTTTTCTAACGGTAGAAGAAGTTTCACATTTATATATGTATAAAAAGAATTCCTCTAGCGGTCGAAACTATTATATGGCAATCGTGTAAATGTCATTTTACATATTTCTGAAGTTATATATTTTACTATACATAGTCATTATTATTACTTAATAATTATTCATTAGTTATCACAAATAATAATTACTTATGCCTTATTTATTATTATATAATTATATAAAATATAAATAATTAATTATGACTTAAAAAGTGATCAATTTCTTAATATTTTGTTGACAAATTAAGAATTCAACACGAATGTAGATCATATTAACACTGATCAATATTTTTAGTTCAAACTGTAAAGCATTTGAATAAAGTATAGTTTTTTTATTTCTTCCTAAATGTATAATAACATTTGCGACAAGTGTATAATTAAAAATAACTAATAAACTGTTTGTATAAATGTAATTGATAGTGAAACCATAATACTGTTGTTTTTCAGAAAATAAAGTATTTAATACTTTACAGATCATGAAACTCTAGATTATTCATAAAATCTAATATTACACCCTTGTTAGAAATAGTAATCTACCTTACTTGATACGGTCATTATTTAATACTATCACTTAATATATAGAGGTGTAACTTTATAAGGATTTCATATAGTTGTAATGAAAATTATTTATTAAGGCTTCGTTTTCGTCTTAAAAGAAACAAAAATATTGTATAATAATATTCTAATATTCTGAATTAATATATTTTACAGCTTTATTATCTTGCAAAAGAAAATAAAGTTAAATACAAGAAAAAACTCATGATAATAATAAGCAATATATATAAAAACGACTAAAAATAAATATTTTATTGTTTAAAGAAACACATGTGTTCGTTTTTTAACGCTATACAGTGTACGTAACACAGACTAAATAAAATATTAGTCATAACTCTTCCGATCTAAGATGCCAAAATTCGGAATTTCTTTGGTAGCGAGTGACTCTAGTTTTCTTTGTTTCAAAAATTAATAAACAATACAAATTTCGGGTTTTTTTATAAAATCTGAGTTATCTTGCATTTGTAGAATTTTGGTCAGTTTTGTTAACATTGGTATGAAATCGTCTCTAAAGTTGCAGTACCCAAAAGTGCATTTCTATTTTATTGCATTGCTTGCAATTATATTTTGCAAATAAAATTTGCAAAAAAAAAAAAAATAAAAATAAATTTGTATTAAAAAAGTTAAAAATATTTATTCAAAAATAAACTTTTAAAGAATTAAAAAAAAAAAAAAAAACGATTGTCAACCAAATGTTTTCATTTCCAGCTTTGATTACAATACCAATGATCTTTACGAATTTGTTTTAATTATTTTCTTAATTACACCAGTATGGTTATTTTGTTAAATTGAATAAAAAATGTTATTTATACTTCAGATATAATTTGACGCAATGCAGAAACAACTACTCATTTGTACCACAATTCGAACGAATAAAATTATTACAGTGTAGGATTTCTATTAGAAAATTACAAATCAATCATAATGTTAATTTTGTCTAGAAAAGTCCTGGAGCGTGTTACACAGTTTTTTTGTACAAACAATTTTTATAATATTTTTTCCAGAGTACAAAGATATTTTTATATACAAAGTATAAAGCATTTAAAAAAAAAAATACTTATAAATATTTTTTATGTATTTGAAACAATCTTTCTAAAAGTAAAAAATACACGTTATGAACCAGTAATCAGTTTATATTTAAAGTATAAAAATAAATGAATAAATTAATATAGAAACAGGTACTTGTGATGGAAGCATCACATACATATAATTTTACATAATACATATAATTCATAAGACAATAAAATACAAACATTCTCCTATAAATACTTTTACAAATGTAGACCATCGAACGATTAACCGATTTCAACAAGTGGATAAATAGAATAACTGATTTATACAAATCATATTTCCACAATACATATTTAATTATTATTATTTTCACACCGACTGAAAAAGAACATAAAGCAGACCTAAAAAGGAACCATCCAATTAACAGGAAGCAAACTGATCATGTTGGGAATTTACAGTAAAAATACCCGGTTCGAATCTGCACAAAAGCTTTTAACCAGAAACACACCTCGATGTTTAAATCTGGAACGTGGGCGACATGAATGAAACAGCTTGCAAAGTCTTGAACTTCGGCAAATTCGAAGACAAGTTGCACTAATTCTCGGTCGTTCCAGCCGACCCAGTTAGACGACGAGCTCGTAACAGCAACGTTTTCTGGCGCTTCACCGAGTATTCCGTCGACCAGTTGGCCGAGTCCGTCGAGCATGGTTCCGTTCGATTCGACCCCGTCGTACGAAACATCCTTCAGATTACAGTTGTCTAGAACATCTCCTACCGGTGCTGAATATTTTAAAACACGTTCTGCAACGCAAAATTATTATTCCTGCGATTATAACGTCGTTACAAAAACTACCTTGCACTCTAAACGAACATTCCACAAGAACGCATACTCGACGAAAAAGTGATATTAAAAAGACAATTATACAAATTATTTACAACTTGACATGCAACATTTTTAGCAAGCAAATTGCACTTTCGCTGAATTTATTAATTTGTAAAGTATTCCGGCGAGTGGCACATCGCTTTAAAATAGTTAAGATTTGGTAAAATTGTTTAACGCTTAACGGATTTTCCACTTAAAATACCGACAAAAGAGATTCGTTGAGACATTAAAGGGATGCCTTTTAAAAATTGAAAAATGACTCGTCCGGTGATTAAAGGAGCTTCGCTTACGGTTCACAGGTTTTCTGTAACCACTGTTCTATAAACTCATAAAAGAGTACGTTCAGTGATCAGCTCTGCCAATAGTGGAACGGCAGAAGTAAGTTTAAAATTACCTTTCGACGAATTATCAACGATTTTTAAGTAACACTTCGCAACACCGACTCATTTATCGCGGCTTCATCAGGTTGCTTGTTTAAATAATTAAGAACCATTAAACATTATTTTCTTTATTTCGCCGATCGTGCGCGTTGCACAATCCTTCGTGTATTTTGTTTGTGTTATTCTGGTAGGAAGTTATCAAAGTTCAACAAATTCGACCGATCTGACCCAGTTATTAAACTCTGATAAACAAACTTGAGCCAAAACCGACTCAAACGTAGCCGACGACGGACCAATCGTTTAATAGACACGAGTTTTGATAAAATCGCAAAAACAGTTTCGTGCCAACCACGAGAGAGTGCTGACTTTGCAATAATGCCGATACGTATTTCTTTATTAAAGATGAGTGTTCAAATAAGTTAAGCGCATTATTAGTTCACGAATGGTACGAGTCGTTAAACAATACGTATCAACGCTAATATTATTACACTGTACAAATCGGATATTAATTTTGGTGATTACGGTGCGTAAGATGAATTTTAATTTCCAAGTATCGTAATTATGGTTCTGGTGCAATATCGAATGACAATCGACACTGATTAATAAACCTTGATGCACTGTGTTCCACACTATTAAAATGCATAGAAAGTGAAGATTTTTATCAGAAATTAAAATCTTGGTCAGAGTTATTTGAAACTATTTTTGATGAGTGCTTCAAATTATTTTGACGAATCAAAAGTGTTTTTGAAACATGCTAATTGTTGTGCACCTATTTAAAATGACTGGTACAACTCAAACAATCAAATTATATTCAAAAGTTTTATTTGACATGTATTAATGACGATTGTACAAACACGACTGACAGTTAACAAAATTCAAATGTGTAATGAAGAACGCGACATCTATGATTAGTAACGTTCGAAAATGTATTTGGCAGCTATATTGAATTCTAACACTAATTACGATACTTGTAAGTATAACATTCAAATCTTAGTAAAAAAGTTAATGGTAATCATTCCTTATATCAAATTAATTTTGAAAATGTATTACTTTGGGTCGGTGTGTATTGTACGATTCAAAAAGTGTGAAACCTAATGTGATGTAACTCCAATTAATACGAGGTAAATGGGAAAGTAAGGCAAAATAATTTTTTTCTACGTTGGTATTGCCGCTGTGATGTTGAAATTTCACCAAGATATAATTTGGAATTTTCCCTAGAAACGTTATTTTCTCATTTGTAGCTCCAGCGAGAGAAGTGTGAACTAAACAACAAAGATGGCGTTAAATAACTGGCGCTTTCTCCACTTGTGAAGAGCATAACCCGAGGGAAATAAAAAGTCATACCGCTGGTTCTAATCATGAACCAATTTTGAGTCACTTTTATCAAACAGGTTTACCAATATTCGTTCTGAACTTATGAAATAATCTTGTTACAATACTTTCACTACAAATGGTGGAAATTAACTGAAATTAAAAAATATTTTAACCCGAGAACATTATTTTTTGCACAAACAAAATCATTGAATCATTGAAATTTGGCTGTTTGATTAATACTGACATTTAATATTAAGTTTACTGTAAAGAATTTTGTACACATCAGGTCTGTAAATATGAAACCGGAGTTTGTCTATATATGATTCTGGTTGACAATACAGTTACTGTCAAACGGCGTCATTAGTGCTATTTCCTTGTTACAAAGATTTGCAATTGACAATAATACAAGTTTCGTACAACAGCAGGGTTTGTAACAGCGTTGAACATATCGAATTTTGTGCCTGGGAAGTATGATTTGTGGACAACATCGATTATCTGTTACCACTTGAAGAAAATTACCCGAGAATGGCATCGAATGCTTGTTGAAACTTACAGTAAGCATAGTAAATCACAGTGATTTAAAAAAGTGATTGTTTCAAAGGAGTAAAATCGTTTTCAGCGTGGCATCCACGATTTGCCAGGACTGACAAAAATGTACTTGGAATAAAATACTTTTTGTGCAATATTTCTTCTATACAAAAATTCCGGTTTCATATTTACATGCATAAGTATATTTTCTGTTTTGTAAATTTATAAATTTAAGTTGAAATTAAAACGAGAAAATTTACTGCACCGTAGAAAACAAATTATAACTCCATAAACAAGAACATTTAAAATTAATTAATTAGTGTATAATGAATTAATACATTTCTTTATTAATATCAAACTTATATAATTTATAATATAGAATTATTATGTTTATGTCATTTATTCTTATTATAGATTTGATTATTTTTTCTGGTGGAAATCTCCTGACCTATATATAGAACAACACAGTTAGTTGCAAAATATGTAATGCAGTAATAAGACTAATAAAAAGTTTCTATAAATTTTCATATCCTAATTTATACCAAACGTGAACATCCCATTCTTTTTCAATGAACACCTTCTAATTGTAATAAAAAATTAACATAACGGAACAATAAATCAGAATATTACAAAATGCAAAAATCTTTAATGACATTTTCTATACTTAAAACAATTATTTAAAATAATTTTGCTATACATATTTTGAAACAAATAATTTTTGTGTGTTTAATCACGCTATGCACCGGGTTATTTGTTAGACCATTCTTAAGACTGTGAATCTATTCACAAGATTAATTTCTTCCAAACAATATTATACTGAATAACGATACAGGAGCAATAAGGATGTTATACCAGTCAACAGTTTGGCAATTAGTGCAGAATGAGTGTGTCATGCACCAAATCCTAATTTATGTCAGAAGTATGTTTGCCGTATTTCTGTAAACTTCTTAACACATTTTTTCCGCCTGACATGTTTATTGATAGCTTAGAATCAATTCCTTTATTTCATCCATTCCACTCTTTAAGTTTGAAATTAAAAGCAAATAATAACAAGTAAAGCAAGATGGTATATTATGTAAAATCTGGAATTATGTTTACCGGTGAGTTGTAAGATTGAAAATAAGGTTTTACTATTTGAACATTTTATTTCAGTTGAAATTTTAGGTTGTTCATTATATAGCAAGAAATTGTTTAAACCAATGTGTAATAATGTTGAGTGTTTCTCTGAGTTTAATTTTATTTTATTAAGTTTATTTTAACTTTTTTAAATTTAATTTTTTGGATAAAAATAATTATATTATATTATTATATTAATAATAAAGTTTTCTGGATACTTTCTATTTAATTATTTGTAAAATGTACTACAATTTTGTTAAAAAAGTTGAAATTTCATTGTATTCGATTAAAACTAGAGAATTTGACCAGGAAGATTATGATGTAAAAAAGAAATTATTTTACTCGTTAAATGAATTATTAACGAACAATTTTATTTTGTACATATCCGCATGGAAAAATTTATCGTGACTCGACTTTTGGATAAAAGATTCCACAGATTCATTCACGATAAAGTTATGGATTCTACCGCAGTACGTACAGAACGTGCCTTTCTGCCATATTGTGGCATGACTGTGGCTTCTGAATTTCCTATAGACTCAGCCATACTGTGGCTGTAGTGTAAATTTTGTACAGTGTAATGCCATAGTAAGACATTACGACACAAGTTATGGCTCTTCTGACAAAAACTATGTTTTTACCCTGGTTGATTTTATGACTGATTCTAGGAGGAGCTGAAGAAAAGCACCAAATGGCAAGAATGGCATCAAATTTGACTCTCAGTTTAATAGAAAAATAGATCAAAAAGAAGTCGTTTGGATTTATAACTGATTGAAAATGGACATTTGTTCACAACTGAGTAATAAAATGTTGGAACAGAAGAGCTTTAAATGAAATTAATCACAAATTACTTTAAAGTTAAACAAAATGTATAAATGTTTCCTAAACAAAAAAATCTATATGTTAAAATGGTCATGATGTATTTATATTAAAAAATTTAGTATTAAATAAAAAAGATAAAAAATTGCTGGAATAATATTTTAATATGGGGAAGTAACGCGAAGTAATTTTTTTGTCTTGATATTGGGGGTGCTGAAATTTCATAAAGGTATAGTTTGAAGCTTTCAGTACAAATATTATTTTGTTCTCATGGGTAACTCTAGCGAGTGAAGCGTGAACTATGTAACAAAGATGGTGCGTATACAGTGCGATTTTCATGTACTAAAGAGCATAACCGCGTGGCCACTTGCGAAGAAAAATGAGAATAAACTTAAAGTTTTCGAAAATAAAGTATTATGGAAAGTTTTCGGGGCAAAACAAGACGAAATTAGCGGAGAATATAGGAAATTACATAATTAGGAAATACACGAATTGTACAATTCATCTAACGCCAACCGGGAAAAATGGCGTTCTTTTGTTGACGAGGCAATAATCTTTTGAGTTCGAAACGCTAATTTCAATAATAATTGTACAAAAATAAAGATACAATAAATATATTAAAATAATGACATTTTTAATGCTATAATAAAACTTCTCATAAATAAATATTTATCCAGCATGAAATGTACTTCTAAATTTGCATGTCTTTCAAAAGAATTTCATTAAATTTCACTAAATATAAATTGATTATAAATTGAACGTGTGTCAAACCAGTGCATGTTCTAACCTCAATAACGTTCACCCACGCTTTGCCGTGCTCGGTACGACAGCAGCGCCTCTATCAACTATTCTTTCAAACCAGAACTAAAATTATGGAATCAAAAAATCGAGAAGTTTCAACCCTCTAGTAATGTTTATTGGGCAACAAAAAGATACAGGTAATGTGCGGTAGTCGTTGGTGAGTCTATCCTTTCCGAGAATACCGTTCGTTGATGGTGGTTACGCAATTGGCGTTACTTGGACCAAAATTGAAATACCGGTTGCGATCCCGGTATACAGCGCATCCCGTACCGTCCAGTTCGATTATGTTGTATACATAATAATGAGTAGATTAGGCTCCTTACAGGAAGGACACAGTTAAAGTCCGATTCGCCACCTAGTGGCGGCGAACAGGCATGACGGCTGACCACAAGGGTGAGAGCCACGGTTATGGAATCGGTGAATTGCGTGCGGTAATGTAGTCTTTATGATCGGTATGTGGTAAACACATGGTAAATGTAATGCAAAAATAATAATTACGTTTTATAAAGAAATGTCTGTCGATGTCAAATATTACTGTATACTTCTTTAATAATAAAATACAAAAATGGTAAACCATATTTAATTAGAATTTCATGCACTTACTGCATCAGAGTAACATTCGATTTTAAATACGTATACGCATTTTTTTTTGGTTTCATTTGATGAAAAATTATAGAATTAAAGTCACGATATTTATTTTCAGATGAAATTAAAAAGATTATATTATGAAGGATATCTAAATAAAATGTGAAAGAATTTATGCAATGATACTTTTATAAAATTAAATTTAGACGACAAATTCATATGCTCAAAAATTCACGATCGACTTCTTCTATACCGTTAATTTAGTTTCAACTAATATGGAACAATGCATTTATACCCTAATCGTTAATGCTTTAATGCATTGTTCCGCATTATTTTACATATTACGTCTATACATTCTTTTAACGACTGTTCATTAATTACTACTAAATTCAATCATTACGTTGCTAGTGGTGATTGGATATCAATAATTTACTGTCAATTATTCATCTTTGACAATTTATACATACAATCATTAAATGATAAATAAATAGTCCTGTTGAATCGATTTGTAATACTGTCAGCTGGGCATCATTTAGCATATGGTTACGTGATAGTAATGAAATATCAGATTCAAAAGCGTGTAACAGATGTAATAAAAATTACATTTTACCCGATAGGTAGAATGTATTATTTGAATCTGGAAATTATTTGCACTGAATTTAAATACATTATACCATTTAGAGTATTTATAAATTTATTCGCAATGATAATTAAATATAAAAACCACCTCACATATATAAAATGACATAAAGAAAATCGTTCTTTATAATATGTTACTTTAGCATTTCATAAGGAGTTTATTATCTTGTCACTACATTTAATTTAAAATTTTAGTGGTATTACGTATTATAACATTTAAAATGACCTACAAAAGTGTGCACAAAAATGTATGCAAAATTTATAGCAATGTTCCTTACATGAGTTCTGAGTGAGTTCATGCCAAACGGAGATTACTTTGCCACGGTGTAATGCAAATACATAAAGTGCAAATAGTAATATAAAGAATAACAGTGTATAAAGTACTGTAATCATAGCAACTTACATGTGTACTTTCGCACGACTGTTAGAAATTTTTTAATTACAAAAATATTCGACAACTGAGCTGTTAGTGTAGAATTAACTAATGACTATTATTTTGCTTTTCACAAACTAATAATACAAATTTAGATGTATCACATAGTTTTATCACTTATAAATCCTGACTTTAAAATACACACCACTCAGTCAATTGTAATTTGAATTGTGTTAATAATTTAATATTTTACGATAGATTGTTATTGTTACAATAAATTAACAGTAGAATAACATTGAACTTAATGTTATTTTATAGTTTATAAATTGCGTAAA